>CM046886.1:16264486-16333623 GCA_025688845.1 Cucumis hystrix | reverse complement strand
ATCCTTCGGGAGCACTAGACTGATATGTGCATCCTTCGGGAGCACTAGACTGATATGTGCATCCTTCGGGGGCACTAGACTGATATGTGCATCCTACGGGATCACAAGACTGATATGTGCATCCTACGGGATCACAAGACTGTGACTGTGCAGGGTACACCATAGGATGCTAATAATTTATTTTTCCCCGAACGGGACCAGTAGTGGGTCCCTTACTGAATATATTAATACTCACCCTTTTTATGTTTAACTTTCCAGGCAAAGGTAACACGAGGGGCAGACAGACGAGGGACAAGAAGGACTCGTGAATTGCCATAGGGGACTGTCTTTAAACTGCTTCCGCTGACGGTTTGAAAATATTTTGATTTAACTAAGTCTACAAATAGTTAAATTTTTTGTAAACAGCATTTGAAATTTTGTATTTTGGAAATAGGGCCCGATTAAATTTTCCTTCGTTTTCTTATGGTTTCAACTGAATCTTCCTATGTCTTTTGTCAAAAAACGGTTTTGTGTCAAATTGACGACTTAGACGGTCTCCGAAAAGTCTGGGTCGTCACAATTATATTAATATGACTAATGATTCTAAAATGGTTAAAATCATGTTTTTTTAAAAATACTATTTCACTACAAGAAAGTTGTGCTATTTCGACCATCTTTTATCGAAGACTATAAAAAACATTCGAGAAAGCTATACTTTTATCAGAGGTTTAAGATAAACCTTTGAGAAATATATGATTTTTATCGAAGAATAATAAAAACCTTTGAAAAACATATACATCTTATCTAAGAATAATAATAACCTTTGAAAAAACTATATTTTTTATCGAAGGATTATTAATAACCTTTGAAAAAACTATACTTTTTATCGAAGGATATTAATAAACTTTGAAAAAACTATATATTTTTATCGAAGAATTATAAATAACCTTTGAAAAAACTATATTTTTTATCAAAAGATTATAAATAACCTTTGAACAAACTATACTTTTTATCGAAGGATATTAATAACCTTTGAAAAAACTATACTTTTTATTAAATGATTATTATTACCTTTGAAAATACCATTTTTGGGATCTTAATAGCCTTTGAAAAAATTATACTTTTATCGAAGAATATTAACAACCTTTGAAAAAACTATAATTTTTCTCAAATAATTATTAATAACCTTTGAAAAAACTATAGATATTAATCAACGCTATACTTTTTACCGAAGGATTTAATATCCTTTGAAAAATAGGATTATTAATAACTTTTAATAAAACTATATTTTTTAATTTGGATTATTTATTTAAATATTGAAGTGAATATACTTAAATAGCCCTAAATGTTCTAATATATAATCAACTTTTTCATGGGTTAAAAAGAACTTTCGAAAATAATATTTCTTTTTTCAAAGGTTAAATAAAACCTTAAAAAAAGTTAACTTTTTTTTTTTAAGGTTTAATAAAACCTTTGAAAATGATCCTTGAAGGTTATATATGTAATTTTTTCATTTTTCAAAAAATCTATTTTTTTTTCAAATTTCCTTTCTTCTCTCTCCATACCCACGATACCCTTTTTTTCTCCTTCCCCAACTTTTTTCGAATCGTCTTCGGCCGTCCCGATAGGAATTCCCCAACTTCTTCTTCTCCTTCCCAAATTGCTCCACGTCCTATGCCGCGTGCAACAATCGAAGCTCGATCACACTTTCGAGTTCTTTAGACCATCTCCTCGTTCCAATCTCTCCCGTTAACTTTCCATTCAAGGTCGTTGTTATTCACACCGCTTCCTCCTCCGTCAGTCTAATCGAACCTGGTAGTTGATTTCATTTTCTACTTGTTTTGAATAAGCTGATTTACGTTAATCTTATTAATTTGATTAATAAGCTGATTTGAAATAAAAACTTAATTGCTAATTTGCACCTCAAGAATTGCAAAGCCCTTAATCATCTTGAGCAAAAGAGCTATTTACACTGAATCATCTTTTGTTACTGTTATGTTTAAATCATCTCGAGCAAAAGAGCAAACGAAATAAACAAATTTTATAGTAATTGCTAATTTACACTGAATCATCTTTTGTTGCTTTTGTGTTATAAGATTCTAAATCATGTGAATAGCAAATGTTTTTGGAACTTGTTTTGTCTAAGAGGAGTAAATCTTTCTTGCCTTGTAGGTTCTTTTGTCCGACATAAATGCTTATGAGGTAAGTTGTTTAGTTTGATGGAGTTATCATATAAGGTTCAATATTCTCTCAGTTATAATAGCACAGAGACACACACTCAACGTTAGCTGTTTGGACACAATCCTTTCACTTTATTCAAAAGCACACAAAAACCAAATTAATAATAATAACAATAATATAATGTTGTTAATTACTTATTAAAATAAGAGGGTCTTTCTGTTTTTCACTAATTAATTATCATACGAACACTAATCACATATTAATACTGTATTCTCTCGTATGGCTATGGCATATTATACCCTCTTCTTTTCTACACAGCCAAATAAATTCTTCCCCCACTCTATCATTTTATATCTAACGCTACATACATAAATGCCAAATCAATTTTAAAATTTATTAATTGATAAAGCAAAAATCTGCCAAAAGAAAAAAATTCACTTGGTTTTCACATGCCAGATGAGGTCGCTAGAAGATAATTAGTGATGCATTTGGTGTGATGTTTGTTTAAAAAATTCTTAAGATGTTTAAGTTAGTTTCTAAAAGCGGTTGTTTAGGAAAGAATATGAACACACATAACATCTTGTCAAAACTTCAAAAAGCCTCAACCTCTCCTCAAAGTCATGGACCAAGTTAGGTTTTAATTTATTGGCTCGACTTTGGTCAAAGAGGTTGAGGCGAGCCTTTTGGGCCAAATAGCTCTCTTGGACAATTTGTTGGCTTCAACTTTAGTCTTGTTTGTACCGACTTCCTAGATGTATCTCTCTTAAGCGTCGTCTCTTTCTTTACTTGTCTTTCGTCTGTTTAGGATGAGACAACTTTCTTGACTTTATCCTCAAACATTGACTTCTTTCTCTTGATCTTTTTTATAGGTTTAAAATTACTTATAATTGTACACATTAAAACATATATACACATACATATATTATAAATGTGTTATTGACAATTTTATGATGTTGACTAACAAAACTTTTGATTAACTATTTAATTGTTTGTCATATAAAATGTGTAGTAAACTCATGGATGAAGCTTGATCTAATTAGTTAGGCCAAAATAAAGAGAAAGTGAAAGGGATTAAAGAGCTTGAACCTTGAGCAACCAACATGTAGCACAACCAACCAAGCCTACCTAGAGCTCACTTAAATGTAAACAATCTTTTCACTGATTATAGTCGTTCTTCTTTAGTTCTTGTAACGACCCAACTTTTCAAATCTAAGTCGAAGTCATTACTTTAGCACAAAACAGTTTGTTGACAAAAGACATAGCAACTTTAGTTGAAACCATAAGAAATCGAAGAAAAACTTTAATCGGGCCCTATTTCAAAACATGAAATTTCAAAGTGCCGTTTACAAAAATAACTGTTTGTAAACTGAGTTCAATCAAAAATATTTTAAAACCATCAGCGGAAGCAGTTTAAAAGACAGTCCTCTATGGCAAATCACGATTCCTTCTTGTCCCTCGTTGGTCTGCCCCTCGAGTTACCTTTTCCTGAAAAGTTAAGCGTAAAAAGGGTGAGTATTAACATACCCAGTAAGAGACCCACTACTGGTCCCGTTAGGGGAAAAATAAATTATAACTTCCTATGGAGTACCCTGCACAGTCACAGTCTTGTGATCCCGTAGGATACACATAATCAGTCTAACGCCCGAGGGACGCATAAATCAGTCTAGTGTTCTGTAGAAACACATGTCAGTCTAGTGCTCCCGAGGGATGCACATATCAGTCTAGTGCTCCTGAAGGATGCACATATCAGTCTAGTGCTCCCGAAGGATGCACAAAAGGGTGGTGATCCCGTAGGACACCTGCAAGGTAACTACCCACTAGGAAACTAATAATTTTCCCCTCAGTCCATTCTATACATCTTAACCGTTATTCACAGCTCAATTAATATTCACATCACAAGCTCTTCATTCAACCCCAAACCGCCATCTTACTCTAAATTAGCCCAAGGTCACTCGGAAACATGTCAATACATCAGTCAATAAACTAACATTTTCATAACATCCACCTCAGTCTACGAAGGCACAACCATGATGCCTCCTCATTTCACAAGAACACTACTATAGCTGTATATCATACATTCGGTCTACACAACAATCTACCAGTTCAAGTCACACTTTATATAAACAACATCTACGAGACTCAGTCATTCCCACATCCTTATATTTGTACATATACATAACCAGACAGTCACAACATGCAATTAACCACAAGTCCACATCAACCCATACATAAACATAAAAATTTCTCCCAGTCAAACACAGTATACATTAAACATTCAGCCCACACCCAAAGGTACATTATAACCGTCATCCCTACTCAATCCAGATATAACATTACGGTCCATATAGTCAATACATCTTAGTTTTGTTATTGAGTCCAGTAGAAAGTCCCTTACCTCGAAGTTACACAAATCCCTCGAGTTACTATATCCAACGAAAGACACCAAGGTATTGGTGAACCGAACTCCAACAATTCACAAATTGGTTGTGAATTCAAGAGACCCAACGTCACTTTCAACACCTTCAAGAATAAATTAACAAATTTGCCAATTATTCCAACCATATCGCTTGAACAACTTTGAAACAATTACTACCCATATTTAATTTGTTACCAACAAAACCACTTCGACAAAATACAGTAAAACAGAGGCAGCGGTACTCCACGACGCACGGTTGTCGGCTCGCGGAAACTCTACGTGTGGGTTATCAAGGATATCAAGTGTGTATATCGGTAGTGTATCAACTGTATATTCATTTATTACGTGTGTATCATCGAGTGTATGATATCAAGGGTATCAAATGTATCAATATTATTAAGTGTAGCAAGTGTATGTATCAGACATATCGTGTATATTCATACTTTTTTTTACACATTTCATGGGATAATTTTTTTAAAATCATTTTTGCAATAAAAGTACTAACACTACAAGAAATAAGCTCTTTTCCAGTGTATAAAACAAGCGTTGGACTTACTCAGTTGAGATGTATATGGCCGTCATTGTACAAAAGCATTAACGATATGAATGAACTCCCGACGCTGCAAAGAAAATGTCGAAAATTTGTTACAACTCAATTCAGTAAATTGGGTGTATGTGAGACTTTGATCGCTTTGAAAATGTGATGTATTACAATTGAAACTTTTATATCTTAGTGTAGTTTACTTTTGTGATTGTATATTTCATTGATTAATTTCCAATAATACAAGGTGTAAATATACACAGACTAATGCAACATATAAGGAAAGAATAAATACAAAATAAATGTTGGAATTTATGTCCTAAAACTCGTAGTTTGTAATCATATTCTATTCAATAAGTCGTTATTAATACTATAATTTTAAAGCCAATAAACTAAGGTCCCAAGGCTATTGTTATGTAAACTTGAACTTCATGTAGAGACATAAACGTGGATCAAGTTCGAGTAAATAGCCTAAATAGTCTATAGTATACGAATACAGTTGGGCGCCTTATTCGGAAGATACTATTGATGCAGCCCACTTTGTAGTTAGTACAAACGATGTGATCCTAAATCGTTCATGTAGAGACATGAAAGTGGGGGCATCCTATGTAAAGGGTTTACATAAGACTGGAACCATGAGATAGTCGCTTTTAAGTTATAACACCGTTAACTTTGGAAAACTGACTATTTCGTTTATAGATATCCAATGTAACTTAATCTTAATCCTGAGCTAACTATAAACTTCTGTGCACACGAAATTATCCTTAGATCTGTATAGGTGAGGGCAGCTCAATGGCGCTGGCCCAATAAGCCTTCCATTTCAGGGGTAAGATCGGGTGGATAGCTAGGGACATAGGGTGCAAGACGGAATTCACTCCTACCCACTCTAGGGTTAGTAGATAGGTTGTTCCCTTGAGGACTGAATCCAGGTCTTGAACAAGGGGCCCCCACCCTCTCATTGGCCCGAGAGGGATTCGGTTTAAAGGTTGGACCTTAAACCAATTGTTCAATAGTGGATCAGTGGGACTTAAGGAAAAAAGATATAATCTCGGGGGTAAAACGGCACTTTGACCCAGCCGAGATTATGAACAACCTGTGAAGGATTAACTTACTTATCATGGTCATATCACATGGACACAAATATATCTATAGTGAGGGGAGTGCAACTACGGGACTCTAGTGGAATGACCCGTTAGTTAACGAAGGTTGATTAACTTGGTCTAAAGAGTTTAGCCAGCTAATCTCGGATCGTTGGAGTCCATGATCTATAGGTCCATTAGGTTCCCCCCTAGCTCATAAGGAATCAACTTAGAACATTATGATGAAATAATTTGAATTGTTCAAAATAGGTAAAGAGAGAGAAACCGATAAATATATTTGATATAGTCATCGGTTATAACTTAAGTAGAGCTTCATGTTTAAATATGATTTAAATATCAATATGGAATCATATTTGAATGCTCGAAATTGATGAAAAAGGTCAAAGATGTAAAAAGTCAAAATGTTGACTTTTGACTTTGAAAAATAAATCTTTGACCGACTTTATATTCAAATATGATTTGAATTTTGAAAAAAATGAATGCGGATTCATACTCGGGAGATTGAAATTAGTCAAGAGGGATAAAATGGTAAAAAGTCTTGACTTTTTGACTTTTTTACCCTTGGAAGAATATTGCATGTAAATAACAAATGGCTTCCTGCATGTGAGACACCTACTTGGTAATATGCCAAGTGTGGAGAGCGGAAGCTCACTACATGCAAATTTTGCATGTAGTTTGCTTATAAAAGGAATGGATTGGAAATAAAAAAGGGTTGGTTGTTTTTTTGTTGAAAAATTGATTTTGTAATTTGGAATTGCAAAATCAAACCAATTTTCCTTTTACTCTCCAAAAAGTTCTCTCCACAAATTCTTCCTCCTAAATCCATCTCTCTCTCTCTATTTTTCTCTACCGTTTGAGTTCCACAACTCGGTTCTAAGTCCGGAGATTAGCGGGTCAACACTAGTGGTAGTCCCGGTTTTGATTTCGTGAGGAGATCGTGAAGAGCAAGTGAGAAGATTGCGATAATAGGAAAGCATCAAGGGTGAGTTTTTCTATTAACCCTATTTTGTTTCTTTTTAGGGTTGTGATGCATATTTACCACTAAAGTGTTTAGTTGTAATTAGAGTAAATTTTGATCCTAATTCCGCTGCGCATGTCTACTGTTTCCATTAATAAATACAATGATATACTCCAAGATTATGGCCAAATTACCCTAATTACAGTAATACCCTCCCTCAAACTCAAGTTAGTAGAGTAGAAACCACCTTGAGTTTGTGAAGTAACAGAGTGAAACGAGGAGAAGGGATAGCTTTGGCGAAGATATCTGCAAGTTGGTCAATGGTAGAAATACATTGAAGATGGAGAGTGTTGCTCTGAAGATGATGACGAACAAAATGACAATCCTTCTCAATGTGCTTTGTTCGTTCATGAAATACATCATTGTGTGAAATCTGAATGGCACTACAGTTATCACAATGAAGAATAGTGGGTGATGTCTGTGGGGCTCACATATCGGTAAGTAGCCAACGAAGACATAATAATTCTGAAGTGGCATAAGCTAAAGCACGATATTCAGACTCAGTGCTATAACGAGAAACGACATATTATTTCTTGCTGCGCTAGGAGATAAGAGCATCACCGAAATAGAAGCAATAACCAATGGTGGATCTTCTATTAGTAGGATCTCTTGTCCAATCAGCATAAGAGAATCCAGAGAGAACCAGAGAAGACTGTGAGGAGAAGTGTAGATCATGACCCAAAGTGCCTTTAATATAGCGAAGAATACGAAGGTCAACAGTGAAGTGAATAGTACGAGGAGTAGCCATGAATTGACTAACAATGTGAACTGCAAATGCAATATTAGAACGAGTCACAGTTAAGTAAATCAGGTTGCCAACAAGTTGCCGATACAAAGTAGGATCACCAAGAGGAACAACATCAAAAGGAGTGAATCGCACATTTGGATCTAGAGGTGTTAAGGATGTGGTAGAATCAGTAATTCCAGATCGACTGAGGAGGTTAGAGACATATTTAGCTTGAGATAAGTAATAGCCATCAGACAAGGAGGAGAACTCAAAGCCAAGAAAATAACTGAGAGTTCCTAAATCCTTCATCTCAAAGTGCTTACCCAGGTAACATTGCAAGTCAGATATTGCTTGAGGGTCATCACCTGTAATAATCATGTCGTCAACATATAAAAGAAGGAGCACAATACCACCAGATGCCTGGAGAGTGAACAAGGTTGAATCATGAGAGATGGAGGTGAACCCAAGTTGAGTAATAGTGGAACTAAATGTTGCAAACCAGGCTCGAGGAGCCTGTTTGAGACCGTAGAGAGCACGACGAAGAAGACATACTTTCTAAGGTGGCGGAGTAGTACCAAGTGGTGGTTTCATATAGACTTCTTCAGATAGAGTTCCATTGAGGAATGCATTTTTAACATCTATTTGAAGGAGGGGCCACTGTTTTGCAGCTGCAATGGCTAAAAGAATGAGAACAAACGTCATTTGAGCTACTGGAGCAAATGTTTCTTCATAATCAATGCCATATTCTTGAGAATAACCTTTGTCTACAAGGTGTGCTTTATATCGTTCAATAGAGCCATCAGAGTGCGTTTTGATTTTAAAGATTCACTTACAGCCGATAGATTTCTTTCCAGGAGGTAAGTCAACACAGTCCCAAGTATGAGTCTTTTCGAAGGCTTGAAGTTCTTCATTCATTGCTTGCTGCCACAAGGGGTTAGTATTGGCTTCCTTATACGAGGAAGGTTCAACTAAAGACATGATAGTGGAAAAACAATGAAAATTTATAAGATGAGGAGGAGTTTCTCTTACCTGGGTAGACCGTCAGATCGGTGCAGATTCAGGTTCCTTAAGAGCGGCAGATGGAAGATCCGAGAGCGCAGGGATAGGATCAGATTGAGTGAGCTCAAATATGGGTAGCAGACAAGGTGTAGTGTCAGGTGGTGAGTCAAGTGTGAGAAATAGGTTAGTAGAAGGATCAATGAAGAATGGGTGAGGACTAGAGAGAGATCCATGGAATGAAGAAAGACTAGAAAACATATGATGTTCCTAAAAGGTAACGTGACGAGATATACGTAATTCGTTGAGAGATGGCGTCCTAACAATGAAATCCTTTATGTTCAGGACCATAACCCAAGAAAAAACATAGACGTGTACATGGTTCAAGTTTGGTATGTTCATAAGAATGTAATCATACGAAACATGCACAACAAAAATCTTTGAGATTAGAGTAAGAGGGGGAAGTACCATATAGTCGTTCAAAGGGAGAAACATTGTGAATGACTTTTGAAGGAAGGCGAATGATAACATAGACAGAGGTGAGGATAGCCTCTCCATAGAATTTTTTCAGGACAAGCAGCTGACAGAAGTTGAGCACGAACAGAGTCAAGAATGTGACTATGTTTGCGTTCAGCTCTTCCATTTTGCTGGGAGGGGTGGGCACATGAGCGTTGAATCTGAGTGCTTGATGGGCAAGGAAGGAAAGAAGGCGAGAGTCCTTATATTCCATTGCATTATCGGTTCGAAGAATTTTAATCGTGCTGGAGAATTGTGTGTGAACTATATTTGCAAAATCAACATATATTTGATATAAGGAAGAACCATGTTTAAGAAAGTAAATCCAAGTAAAACGAGAATAGTCATCAATAAATAAGACAAAATATCGATAACCATTAACAGTAGTACAAGGATTAGGACCCCAAATGTCAGAATGAATAAGGCCAAAAGGTGTATCACATAATGAAGCGAAATTAGAAAATGATAAAACATGTTGTTTTGCAAGTTTGCAATTTAAACAATCAAAAGGACTAAATTTTGAGACATTATTCAAAATACCAGTAGAAACTAAATTACGAAGTTTATCAGAGGATGCATAACCTAGACGAAGATGCCACTGATATATAGTGGTATCAGTGACTGGTGCAGAGATGGGTGGAAACACAGGAGATTGCTGAAGAGATGTGAGCTCAAATAATCGTCCCACCTTTCGTCCCGTACCAATCACTTGTCCCATTTGAGAATCCTGAACTGTCACCCATGAGAAGAAAAGATAATGGTTAGTCAGAGATCACATAATTGGCCAACAGAGGCTAGGTTGAATGTGAGATTTGGAACATGTTAGGTGTTTAACAGATTTATGGTAGGTGAATTAACAGTATCAATGTGAGAGATAGACATATGATTGCCATCAGCAAAATGAATTGGGGGAAGAGATTGAACAGGAATAGGGGAAGATAACAATGAAATGTCAGAAATCATATGATTACAATAAGTTGAATCAACGAGCCAAGAAGTACTTAGAGTGATGGCAAGAGTAGTAGAGTTGGAAGCGATCACATGTTTCAGTAAGTCATGAAGGTCATTTAACTGAAAATTCTGAGGTGTTGTGATATTAGATAGAGTGGCAGCAACAACAATAGGTTAAGAACCAGTTTTAGGAGAGGACTTGGCTTTATATGAGTGATCAGGAGGGCGGGGTGGGCTAGTGGGACAATTGTCCAAGATGTGACCTCGCTTGTGACAATACCTACACTCAATAGTAGGACAATTGGCAAACTTATGACGATGAAGTTTACAATTTTTTGTAGAAAGTGGACTCATGAGCAGGTCGTGGAAGAGTGATTGCAAGAGCGACATTAGAGGGCAGAGAGGAGTCAATGCCAAGACGTTTTTCCTCAAATAAGATTTCCTGAACAATGACATTGAGAGTTGGCAGAGGGTTACGATGTAACACTAACACGAACTGATTTATACTCTGAGCGAAGACCCGTAAGAACTTTGATAAGGCGAATATGGTCAAGGCTGCATTTTTCCTGGTCTAACTGAGTCCAAATTGGTTGAAGGGTGGCAAGGTACTCATTCATAGATTGTCCTCCCTCCTGGTTTAGACTAACATGACAAGAATGTAATTGGTAATAGTGAGCAAGTCCAATAGACGAAAACCATGTGGACAGAAAATCACAGAGTTCTTTTGCAATATCAAATGCATCAAATTGAGTATGAATTGCTGGAATAGAAGTGTTACTCAACCAAGGGATGATTTAATGATTTTTGCTATCCCTTTCCTCAAGTCTTTCAATGTACTTGTCGTCTTCTGCAGTGGTCTCGTGAACAGTGACATCAGATGAGTCTGCATCAATATTCTAAGTGGTGTCCTTAATGTTTTTCATTGGAGGAGTAGGTTTGACTGGTTTGGTGACATCTCCAGCAATGATACGCCATAACTTTCGACCTATAAAAAAACTCTTCATTTGGTGGGCCCAAGTAATATAGTTTGTCCCATCAAGAATGGTGCTAATGGGACGAGGGAGAAAGAAGAACAGAGCCTCGTCGTCGATTGGGGGCAGCAGCGGCGGCAGCAGCTAGGTCAGATTAACCTAGCTTTAATACCAAGTAGATTACTTTTGTGTAATTGTATATTTCATTGATTAATTTTTAGTAATACAAGGTGTAAATGCACATAGAATATTGCAACATATAAGGAAAGAATAAATACAGGAGTATGGCCAAATTACCCTAATTACGGTAATACCCTCCCTCAAACTCTTACAATTGATACTTTAATTTCTAATGTAAAGAAACAATTAACATCTTCTGACATTTTTTAATTTAAATGAAATTTAGACTTCGAATGAAATGTATTTGAATTTGTAAGGATTGTACCCTTTTGCTTCAAGTTTGATCAGACTATAAAAAATTAGAATAACATATTTAACTTTTTTAAAAAAATAAATAAACTACCGATGTTGGGGCAATTTTTTGTCTGCAGTAACTAGATATGTCCGGTCGAGAATATGTCTTCATTATCATTCAATATAATGCTCAGCAAATACTCGCGATGCTACAAAAACTGCTGGGAGAGAGAACTAATGCCAACGACATGGACAAATAGTCGAAAGAATAAGTATGTCTAAACCATCAAATGACATCGATAATGATGTCTTTCTCTGATGCCGACTATATGGCTATGAAGGATTTATCTTCCGACCACAATGTCAACGAATGAAACGAGATCAGGAGAACTTTAGCAGACAATATTTTGCCAATTTTCCGACCATTAGCAAACAACAGTAATAATTTTTTTGTTTATCCCAAATTTCTTGTATTGTAAATTTGGGCTGTAAACCTAATTTTTACTTTTCTTTTTTTGCTAAATGTAAAAAAAAACTGCTACGAGAGATTCTTGAAACAAGATTTGGACCGCCATTGGAGCATAGTTTTCCACACAGAGACAAATAAAACCTAATGGTACATTTTCTTTATTTATTAATTAAGATTTACCAACTTTTATTCCCTTTAAAAAGGATTTATCTTGAAATTTACAAAGAGCAGCCCCCTATTTCCTTCTATTCTCATTACATACAAACTTGAAAGAAAAAAAATTATACAGCGACACGATATGATTGTGGAAAGAAATTGGCTAAATTAAGAAAATACCACCTTTATTTACTCACTCCCTCTTTATTTTTATTTATTTATTTATTCCTATAATTATCATTATTAATTTATCTTAGGTTTTTTTTAACGATCTTTACTATATTAAAGGAGGCTTAAGAAGAAAATCATTTTTGGACGATTCTACCTTTGTCAAATTCTAAATTTACAATATCAATCAAATTTAATTGATTTTTTTATTTATGATTATTAAATTAATATAAAAAATAGAATTATCATTAATCAATTATAATATTTTCAAATTCCCACGTGCATAACTTATTATTTAATAAATCAAGAGGTTAGAATATAAAAAGTTATCTATTTCTTTCTATAATTTAATTTTCAAAATTTATAAATATATTTTAAAGATAGGATTCTAAAGGGTTTTGTAACTTTTATCTACTACAACTATATAAAGAACTCTCTTCAATCCTTTTTATAAACATTTGAATTTTCTCTTCTACTTAGTTTTTGTTTTCTTAGTCTTTTTACTCACTCTATTTTGTTTCGTTTATATTGATATATACTTTTGTGTTGCAATTGCAATATATATTTGATTTTTTTCTTATACTTATGTTTGTTTTCTTGATCTTTTTACTCACTAGTTTTGTTTTATCTAATATTTAGAATTCAAAGGAATACTTGAAGAACACAATGAATGGGGTACAAAATTGAAACAATTCAATTGAGAATTCCAAGCCCAAAAAACTATGAGTTCTTTTTATAGCAATAAGTGTTTTGATTAGTATTTTGAGTTAAGTGTACAAAAATTATGATGTATTTAACTTCTTTTAAATAATAATCACAATAAACTAATAAACTTTTCTAATTTGTACGAATTTTTAAATTTTTTTTATTTGAAGTACATTTTTATCAATAGTACATGATTATAATATGAAATTTCTCGAGAAAATAACAATATTATTATTTTTACCTTCTTACCATCTTAAAATGTTTTGGGTAGGTAATTAGTATCTAACATATTTATAAAAAAGTTGATATAAGTTTATAAGTTGTTTGTGGACATTTATGATTATAGGTTTATGGTTAATTCAAAATTTGAAATGAATGAGTTTGGAAGTGTAACGCCCGAGATTAGGAGGGAGACATGAATAAACCGGTATCACATTTGAATGAGAGGGAACCAGAGGACATGAAAGTAATGTTAAGAAAGACTTAAAAGAATTAAAAGTTAATACCTATACCAACAAGGTACACCTTCCTTTTCGGTGGCTCGATCATAGGAACTTCAAAGTTAAGCATGCTTAGCTTGGTGTAATTCTATGTTGGGTGATCTCCTGAGAATTTTTTAAGGGGAGAATCAAACCATGTGTTAGTTGAATTTTAGATTTACCATAGTTTATTTAATTTTATTTAAACTATTATATGGTTACCTAATACATTGTGATAAATTTGCAAGTTTGATGATGAACATTATTCTAATCAAAGATTTGTAACCTTTTCAAAATACTTGAAATTTCAAAGGAAGTTGAAAGATATAGAACAAAAATGAAGAAGTTTTAGAGATGTTGAAAGTAATTGTAATTAAAACGACAACATACATTTCATATTTATTTATTGTTTATAATTTAATAAATTAAGTTACATAAAATGTTATCACAATATAATACCGTTTTCTCACTCTTTTACCCTATTAATAATCAACACACTTTAGTTTAAAAAAACTTATAAGTTTTGTCCATTTTGATGCTCATTGTTAATTTCACAACCTTATAAATTAGACTTTGTGCGATTCATTAATTTAATTTTATAGAGTTTTTCCTCACTCTTTTACTCTATTAATAATCAATACTTATATACAAAATCCAAACTTTAGTTTAAAAAACTTATAGTTTTATAAATTTTGATGCTAACTATTGATTTCACAACGTTGTAAGTTAGACTTAAATTTGAGATTGTGCGATTTATTAATTTAATTTTATAAAGTTTTTCCTCACTCTTTTACTCTAATAATAATAAATACATATATACAAAATCCAAGACTTAGAAGGTGCCATAAGACAGATCCAAAGGCTAGACAGGTTTGTTTTAAAAACTTATAGAGTTTTATCTATTTTGATACTCACTATTGATTTTGTAACATTGTAAGTTAAACTTAAATTTGAGTTTGTGCTATTTATTAATTTAATTTTATAGAGTTTCTCCTCACTGTTTTACTCAATTAATAATCAATTCATATATACAAAATCCAAACTTCAATTTAAAAAATTTGTATAGTTTTATCCATTTTGATGCTCACTAGATTGCACAACAACGTAACTTAGACTTAAATTTGAGTTTATGCGATTTATTAATTTAATTTTATTGGTTTTTGTAGTTTTCAAAACTGCTCAATTTTACAATGACTATTAACAAAGGCTCAAGGGTAAATAAGACTATATGTTGAAATTTATCTTTCTACCTAGATAATAATTAGGTTGCATTTGCACTTTATAGAGTGATCTCAATCAAAACAACAAAACATTTGTTAAATTTAAATGTTGAAAATTTATAAAAAATAAAAAATAATAAAACAAAAAAGAGATAAGAAGGTTGTAAGACTAAGTAAATTTATCTCAATCATTAACTTTCTCTTTCGAGATTGAAAGTTTATCATCTATTCTAGTATAAAAAAAATATTAATTTAATAAACTAATATTTTCTTAAATTATCGTATTATATATATATATATAATTTTGAAAGAAAGAAAATATAGATAATTTAAAAAGATGGAAAGATTTGGACACGTGCAACTGTATTTTAGTATATAGAAATAGAAGATTGAACAAATCTGGCTCCTCAATTGATGTGATATAATATTTAAATTAGAAAAAAACATCATTTTTCTTTCTCACCCAAGACATGTTGATCAAAACTACAACAGGTGATTAATTGTTAATCTTTAATTTCTTAATTTTTAATTTTACAATTGAATATTTACTGATTTTCTCCACCGCACATATATATTCATGGTAAAAAAGGAAGAAAAAGATAAAAAGATAAAAAGCAACAAACAAAAAAATTAAATTCAATCAAATTCATTGACTTTGTGCATTTATCCTCCTTTAAACTTAAATCACTAATTTTAGAAGTCAAATAAATAAAAAATTAAAAGCTACCCTTATCCATTAAAGTATATGGTAATAAGCTTTATGTGCATTTCCCACTTTTAGTGGCCATTACATTATCTTCCTTTTTAAAATATGCTAACTTTTCATATTTTCTTCCCACTCGATCAATATTTTGGAGAAAAAATATTAAAAGAAAACTAATGAGAGACGTTTTGAGTTACATTCGTATATTTAGTTTATTATGTTCTTTAATTATATATTTTTTCAAATAAACCTTTTTCTTCTTTTACTAAAAGTTTTAAAAAAAATTTATTAAATAATTATCGTGCACCGCAAAAAGATTTAATCAACGGAATTGAATTCAAAGTAAGTGAAACAAAAGTAAGGACGAAGTAGTAGAAAATAAGTTGGACCTACTTTTCTTCCTTTTCTTTTTCTTTTCCCTCTCAGATTGGGTCAATTACTTTGACCTTTTACAGAGAATTCAAACAATGTAATATATATGTATAGAATTCTAAGTCTAATAATTACATCACATGACCATTATAAAAAGTGTGAAAATTTGATCTTTTCTCTTAAGATTTAAATTAAAAGTCTATGATTTTATTATAATCATATTGGTATTCTCTCTATGCCTCCTTTTTAATGTTCAAAATCGGTAAGAAAAATGGAAAAGAAAAAGTATGAAATGTAGAAGAAAATACAATTTCTTTTTAAGAAAATTTCTCCTAAAGAAATCTATGGTTTAAATACTAGGGTTAAGTTGCATAAATGATAAAAAAAAAGCCTAAAATAATAGCATATATAGCATAAGAATAAAATAATTGTACATATAGCACACAAAATAGTAAAAGACTAAAATACGCACGTCCAACCACCATTATGGACGTTTCTTGCCAAATTTCTTAAATTAAAAACGATCACTGATAGCATCTACTAGTGATAACAACAATCACTGATATAGCATATGTCATTAATAATTGCTATTACTGATAGCTTTCAATTTGAGAAATGATTATTTTACACATTTTTTCTCTATTTTTTCATGTTGCAAGCTATCACTAATAGCTATAATTAGTGAATATCGATGATAGCTTTTATGTGGTTGTTATCACAGTTGATCATAGTTACTATCAGCTATAACATTTATCAATGATAGTCACTAAATGGTAAAGTAACTTTCAACTATTTGAGAAGTATGGTAGCAGTTGCTATAGATAGCTGCAATGGCTGATAACTGCTATCAACGATAACTTTCAATTTGAGAAATGTGGTATCAGCTATCACTAACATTATCTATAAATGATTGGATTAGAGGAATATTGGTGATAACAACTATAAGCAGTATTATTAGAAGGATATTTTTTTATATGTCATGCCTAGCCTCGCAACGCGTTTTGACCTTCGCATTGCAGTACACGAACACGACTTGAGCGGCCCTGCCGCCTCAAAGCGAAACGACAGAATGCTCGGCCTTAAAACTTTAAACCTTTGAATCTTAACACAACTTGAATCTTTAAACTACTACTAATCGACAAACTTCACAATGCAAGATAGAACAAACAAACTTCTTTTAACTTGACAGTATGCACTCCAAGACATAATACATGCTTCTTGAGTACAAATAACTATAAGATATAAGGCCTCCAACGCCTAGCACAACTTATTTAGATTTACTCTTAAACGCCTAGCTGAATGCCATAGCACCTAGCTTGCTTGTCTTACTATTCTTAACTTAGACTTAATGCTTGATACTCAGGAAAGGAAACTTGAAACGTAAGTCAAATACTTAGTGAGTGACGTTTAGAAATCCTTTTGGGGCATACAATTCATTCAAGTAAATGCATTTTCCATAAACACTCAAAACGCGTTATTTATAACATAAAACACACATTAGCTTCCTATTATTTCTTTCGCCAAGAGCATGAATCATTCCCACACATAAACTATTGTGATGACCACATCATCATTAGCATCCCTGGAGAATTTTCCAATTCATTTCTCGTTACTCAGGTTGTTAATACAATACACTCCTTTCAACACATTGACCAACTTCTTACCGCCATGTGGTCCTTTCACCTCATGGTTCCTTGACTCATTATGTGGGTGCACATAATAGCTAGCTTATGATAGGAATAAAACTAATGGTTTACTTGCATAGATGGAATTCATACAATCATCAAATATGAAACTTTAGCTTAGAAAAAATTTGTGCTTTCACATAAACATTAACAAGTTAAACATGTGTTAAAACAATACAAGACTCATAAACAATGCTTTAAAACACTATTCTTTCTTTTAGAAAATCACTCACAAAACACTAAGTTCCTTCCTCTGAACACCTACTCCAAGTCTTCTTCTTCTTGCATAATGACTTCCTTAACAAGAAAACACTTAAGTATTTTCTCTTGGTAACTTCAAAATAACAACACTTCGTTCAGACCCTTCAATTCTATTTATATTAATCCAAAATCGGATTAGTCACTTATATATTAAGCTCCCTTAAGCTTGCTAGCTCCTACTTGATACTTTACACGTGTAAGCTTATTAGCTTTTCTAACCATGATCAACTTAACCCGACACGTCATCAGCTGTCTAATCAAGATTAAAAATTTCCTTCAATTTTCCTAACTCTCAATGCCTACTCTTCTCGTGTTACAACACTAAAACACCTACTTAATCGCTTCATTAAATTTTAACGCACGCTATTTTTATCGTGTTGCCTAGACTTAACATGATATGCCTTTCAAAACGCCTATTTCCAAAATGCCTTTTTCTTCAAAATCCCTTCTTTTTAAGACACGGTTCTTACATTATGAGTGATATCTCCTTGGTAAACATATCAATTTTGAATTGACGAGGTTTAATTTGACTATCAATTGATATTTTTTATAGCGCTACTATCAATTGATATTTTTTATAGCGCTACTATCAATGATATTCTTCTATTTCTATTGCTAATAATATCTATCAGTGATAGCAATAGAAGGATATATATATCTATCAGTGATAGCAATAGAAGGATATATGTCATAGCATCTATAATTAAATAACATCCCCAATAGGCTACTATATTATCAATGATATCAAGGTAATGCTACGATAAAGTGATATTGTGGTTGTTTGTTTTTAGCATAAATGGACAAAGAAAAGAGATCTCATTCGCATGCTATCGGTAATCGATTTGAATCACTAATAACATACTATCCATATGATAACTTCTATTTCTAATAGTATAAATAAAATTAATATAGTTGCAATTTTTGTTGAAGTAAATTCATGATTTTAGGTTTTGCTATCAACATTTATTATCATTTAGAAATTCAAAGTTCAATTATTGGTGATAAATTCATGAAAAACATATTGACATATTAGGCATGATGTTAGTGATATTAGTGATCACGGATAGCATGAGAGGAAGGAAACTGAAAGGCAAAATTGACATTTTCAAAAAATTTATCATATGCGGGAAAAAAATTACCATTTTTGTAAATATTGTTCGCTTGTGCTATAAGTTTATTTATTTTATAATTTGTGCTACCTAAATACTATTTAGTTTGGTTTGTGTAGTTTTTACTTTGGTTCACATTTTATTTTACAAAGGAGACCTTTTTATTTTTGTTAGTATAATAAGAGGTTGAATGATTCAAACCATAAATCTTATTGTTAAAAAATATTGATGCTTATGAGTAACATAGACTATTTTTATTTTTATTTGAAAATGTTTACGTAAATTTTTATATAATAGAAAATTTTTAATACTAATTTATAGCAACATTTTATGAATCTTAATTAATTCAGTACTGAGCAAAATTGTAATCGCAGAAAATGAGATAAAAGTTTCACGGGTGAATTTGGGGCTACTGAAATAAGTCAAATATTTGAAAAAGATAAGATAAGATGAGATATATTTGTAATGTGTTTGAGATTAGGAATAACTCATATTTCTTAATTCTATCTCTAGCGAGAACAAATACACATAAATACAACATTATTAGTTCCATATGAAATAACTAAAAATTTGAAGCTGTCTCTTCTCTCTATTGTAGAGTTCTCATGTTGGCTTTAGCGTCATAACCATTTTTCATTGTTTTGGCCTTCTCTTCCTCAAATTATAAATTTAACATTACTATTGTTGAAGGTCAAGTGCCATTTTTTTCCAGTTTAAATTTTGACATCAACAAAATAAAAGTAAAAAGAAAAATAAAAGGACTAAAATGAACCTTTTGAAAGAATAAATATCAAAAGGGACAAAGTGTAACGACCCAACTTTTCAAACTAAGTCGAAGTCATTAACCTTGACAAGATCACTTGATTGACACAAAACATAGTAAACTTTAATAAAATGATAAGGAAAACGAAGAAAACTTTATTTGGGCTTTGTTTCAAACGAATAAAATTCTAAAGTACTGTTTACTAAAATAACTATTCGTAAATTCAGTTCAATAAAAAAAATAATTAAATAAATTTAAAACCATCAGCAGAAGCTGTTTAAAAAACATTTTTCCTATGGCATTCACGACTCCTTCTTGTCCCTCGTCGGTCTGCCCCTCGAGTTACCTTTGCTTGAAAAGTTAAACATAAAAGGGTGAGTATAAACATACCCAGTAAGAGACCCACTACTGGTCCCGATAGGGGAAAAATTTAACTGTTAACTTTCTAATGGGGTACCCTGCACAGTCACAGTCTTGTGATCCCGAAGGACACATTATCAGTCTAGCACCCCGAAGGACGCACATATCAGTCTAGTGTTCTGCAGAAACACTTATCAGTCTAATGCTCTCGAAGGATGCACAATAAGTGGTGATCACGTAGGACACCTGCAAGGCACACATCCCAGTAGAAACTAACAATTTTTCCCTCAGTCCATTCTAAACGTCTTATCAACCAAACATAATACAGTCAAATTACCTCATCACATAACCTCTTCACTTAACACCCTAACAGTCAACTTACTACATTTTAACCCAAAGTCAGAAGTAACATATCAACACATCAGTCAAACAAACTAAGTAATCATGACATCCCCTCAGTTTACTAGCACACAACCATACTTGTGTAACTTACACCCAGCCCATACGACAACCAACAGTTCACATCCACATATTATATAGACAAAATCCACAATTTGCAGTTATTTCAACATTCAAAAGTATATATATATATATATATAGTTTCAGTCAAAAACAGCATACATTAAATCTCAAGTCTACTTCAAATATATACGTTATATCTGACATCCATTCTCAGTTTAAGGACCACATACAGTCAACATGTTTTACTTTATAGGTGAGTCCAGTAGTAGAAAAATCCCTTACCTTAACTCAAAGTTTTATGCAAACCTCTTGGTCGAACTAATTTCAACAATTACAACCTAGACATAAACAAACAGAAATCAACATTTTTTCCAAGTAGCCCCAAGTATCCAAATCACCCATGTGAATTTAGCACTTACCCAGTTAGTGGAAGAATGAACCCACTCCAAACTATAGAGAATTTCAAAGGATTCGCTCGTTGATTTCAATCGGTACCTTCAAAAATTAAGCATTCCTCCAAATGATTAAACCCAACAGTAGCATTCATCATTATCCATGAAAACAACAAAATCCACAATTCATTCATACCAAACACAAACCCAATAGTTCACAGCAAGGCAGAAGCGTCTTTGAATAGGTTAAATCAACGTGAGCAAAAACAGATTTAAACGACAACGAAGGTGGACTACAGCTTGCAACCCACAGTTGGAAGATAGGGAGCCGCGCGGCGGTGCTTCGAGGACGGAGGCAGGGCTCGTGCTCAACTCGAACCCGAACGACGTAAGGCCGCAACCAGGCTTCAACGGACGAAATGGCTCGGCTAGCACCATTCGGCGACGGACAGAGACGCAAGGGAGACGAACAGCTGGCGACTCCAATCGAGTTTTGACCTGACGATGGAGAGACGAACGGTGACGGCTGTGGCTTGAGGCACGACCTTTGAAGACAAACGAATAAAAGAAGAAAAGAACACAAATTGGGGGTGTTACACAAAGAAGTTGTAGATGAAAATCAAGATGAATAGTTTAAAAGTATAAGAACCAAAATGAACTAAATTTGAAACCACAACAACGAAGTAATATTAAAACTAAAAAGAATAGTTAACCATGCAACAAAATATAGTACATAATGCATTGTTGATGCCAAAATTTGGATAGGAGAAAACACATCTAACCTTCACGTGACAACAAGGTAAATTGGTATTGAAATTCAATTTGAAAAAAAAAAACAAAATACAGAGAATATAAAGAAAAGGATTAAATCTCAAATGAATTAGCATGCTTTTCTAAGGACGAAGGAAAAAAAAACTAACATTTGTATATTATTTCCTTTCTTCACATAAATCGCCTTCCAATATGTAAAACACCACTATCGAAGTCTTTCTTGTTATTCTCAAAGTGAGAATCACAGAGAGCTAGTGTGGGTTCTGTTTTTTTTTTTTTTTTTTTTGAATGGAAAAAAATCTTTCTATTTCTTTAGAGAGATTTTCCATAGAAGAATTGTTGAGAGATCTTAAAAACCAGAGAAGTGGACTTCTCCCATTTTCTCTCTATATCTTAACGAATTTAAGAACGATGGAGGGGAGTTATCGAATAACCCTTTCCCTCCACTAACGTTATTAACTAATTTATATTAATTAAAATAAAATTAACATATATATTTACACCATACTATATCTAATATAAATTTTATGTCAAGTTCCAATATGGAAAAGGAAGTCCTGCGGATCGACTCGACTGATATGATAGATGGAATGCTTAGCTTGTCTTATGATTTAGTGCGGTGAAGGACCCTTGTTGGAAGGTTCTTTTGGATAAGTGTTGAGATATCCTAAAAGAAAGGATACGAAAAGAGAGTAGGCGATTGAAAGAAAAAGGGGTAAGCCAAAGGTTCTATTGGGTGAAGGCGTACGCGATGAGAATGATTGTGAGGAAGTCATTCCGTTAGGCACCAAGAGCGAGGTGTTTGGAAGGATACTGCAGGAAGAAGTATCAGTGTCCAGGAGATTGAGGCGAGGAAGCAAATGTCTTGTCAAAGTGACACGACAACTCGCTTTGGAAAAGAAAACGACAGTGATAATTTTGCGAAGAGAAAGGGTAGTCGAACAATTAAGAGTTTGACTTTCAAAGGAGATAAGGTGTGCGTCTTAAGGGGAAGTCAAATTGCTGCTGACATTTAGATTACGTGTCAAGATTGGGTTGGTGGCATATCTCAACGTGTTAGTAAGGTGACACGTGTGATGCATGGAAATGACCCTTGAAGGTGAAAGACCTTCATAAATAGGATCGAAAGCCAAAAGAAAAGGGAAGTTTTTGTACAAAAGAATATGATAGGTTTTCTGATGAAAGTGAGAGGAGAAAGTTCTGAAAGCTGAACAAACAATGCCTTGAACTGTTGGACGACAATAGAAAGTCGAGAGCAGAGAAGGAAGGAGTTGATGCTAAGTATTTATTGTGAGTGACAAAATGAATTATATATTTTGCTTGTGATTGATACACTGTTTTACAAGTATTGTTGAAAGTGATAAACTTGATTTATAAAAGTTTTCGATGACTGATTACTTTTTTGCAAATAATCAAATACGTTTGATATGATTTGTTGCTGCAAGCGATAAGATCCGTTTTATAAATGATTGTAAACGAATAAACGCTTTCTATGATAGATATGAGCATTCTTCTAAAGGAAATAAAACAATATTTATAAATGGTTACAAATGACAAATCGAATTTTAAATGTAACTTCTAAACTTTGACCCTCATATTGGGAGAATGGATATTCTACAAACGTGATATTGAGTATTCTTTCCTTTGTGGTTGTGTTTGTAAGTTACCTTACTAATCTATGATGATCTGTACTTAGAGTAAGTGGTGAGTCATTGCTCCCTTAATGTATTTGCATGATTGTATGATGAGACGTTGGTTGAGTGTGACTCTCAGGTCTGAGAATGATTATATGTGACGGGATGTGGTGAAAATCTCAGGTAACTCGCATGATACTGTTGAGTGCGAATCTCAAGTATAAGCGAGGAGAGAATCTTAAGTCTTAGAGTTGAGCTTGTTATGAAACGACCCAGCGTATGACATTGTAGCGTTCGCTATGCAAGGTCTAAACCTGATTGGTGACAAGACATTGGTTGAGTGTGACTCCCAAGTCTGAGAATGATTGAATGTGGTGGGAGCCTGGTGGAAACCCCAGATAACTCGTGTAGTACAGGTGAATGTGAATCTCAAGTCTAGGCCAGCAGAAAATCCCATATCTTAGAGTTGAACTTATTGCGAAATGATTCCAGCGTAGACGTTGTAGCGCTCGCTGTGAGATTGTTTGAATTGTTGTGGTTGATGCCAATGCATTATTCGTAGTGGTTGATGTGATGTGCATTATTTGTTGTGGTTTGATGTGACGTACTTTATCTATTGCAGTTGACCTTATTATTAGTGGATTCTATATGTTTTCCCCAAAAAGTTTTCTTAAAAACCCCTCACTAAGTGTGTTTGACTTACGTTTTAAGTGTTTTCCTTCTCCAAGTTCTCAGACGTTGAGGCCATACGAAGGTTAGTTTTGAGATGTTGTAGCCAAGATAAGAAGGAAAGACATAGTTACTTTATAGTCTTACATGGCGCACTAGCCATGACATCTCAACATACGTTTAAGGAGTCGGTTGGTAAGGTTGTTGTTCCTTAACACCTAAACCTCAGTTAAGTAGGGAAGAGAGAGTGAAAGAACTGAAGAACTGAGGTAGGGCAAGAAAGCCCTGAAGATTGCCTTTAAAATTGGGGTGGTTGGGTGAACGAGGTAAATAAGGAAAGGAGAACTTCACACCTCTAAGTACCCTACCTCAAGGGAGCAATTGAAACAGTAAAGGAGGAAAAGGAAGATTCAGGAAGATGTCCTTAAGATGGATAGTGGACGATAAAGCAAAAGAAAACGGAATCATAGTCTTATCCACCACGGCACGAAAGGCTGCAAGTTGGTAGAGAGAAGAAGGATGTGAGAAGATCATAATTGGTTTTTCTTAT
The DNA here is from genome assembly GCA_025688845.1 of Cucumis hystrix. Classification (NCBI taxonomy): domain Eukaryota; kingdom Viridiplantae; phylum Streptophyta; class Magnoliopsida; order Cucurbitales; family Cucurbitaceae; genus Cucumis; species Cucumis hystrix. Next base: position 16,308,885 of record CM046886.1, on the reverse strand, counting down.
AAAGCAAAAGTTGTAAATTGTATTTGTACTTTGTAAGCGTTAAGTTAATAAAGAAAAGAAGTTAAGTTACTTCACTTTGCTTTTGTATTTCTTAATGTTGTTTTTTCGTTGAAAAATATATGAAGGTCTCTAAGGCTCAATGGAAGAGTATCATGAAGAGAGGAGGATAATAGTTGTTTCGCTCACTAGGTGTTCGACGCGTTATCTCGCTAAGTATGCATTGAATGTTTAGGTGGCACGCCCTCCACTTGGTTGTGTGGTGTGACATTTGGAATAGGCCATGACAAGTGGTATCAGAGCATAAATTTTTTGGGAAAGAAAAGTAAGAGTTGGATGCAAGGCTGAGTAGCTTGATACCAGGTAGTATCAAAGCACAAGTTTCATAGGACGAAAAGAACAGAAAGCTAAGTGGTTTGGCACCAGGTAATATCATAACACAAGTTCTTGTAGAGAAAAGGATAAGTGTTCGAGTTAGAATTTAAAGGACTGATGCCAGAAGGAAACAACGCATAAGATCCTTGGAGAAGGGGTAAGGATAAAAGGTGGAGTACGGTTAAGTGGTTGACAACAGGCGAAGGTTAGTTTTGTCTGGTTCGCCAAAGAGAAGGAGAGTCCTTAGTACTTAACCCAATTAGTTTGGTCGTGTAATGCAAGTTGTTCTACTATGTAAAGTATTCTTAACAAGTTGCCATACAATAAATGCAGGATTCAAGTCAAGTCACTTAAGGCCGTCTTGGTGAAATATAATCTCTTCTAGTGATGGTTTTAATAAGAGAGACTATTCGTTTCATAGTTGGTCTTATACAAACTCTTTCTATAATCCTTTGCTTTAATATCTCGACATGAATGATTAGGATCATTTCATTTGTAGCACTTTAGAACACTTGTAACAAGTACAAAGTAGTTTGTATTCGTAATGTCACCATCTATTACAGACCGTTTAGGTTATCACTTAAATATGATTCACTTGTATGTCTCCATATACATCTTTAACATTGGATGTTAGTTTATTGGTTTTGTGGGTTAATGCAAAAAAGTATCAAATAAAATTAAACACTTTATTTTATTAGATAAATAAAACGTTTGTACAATACAATTACAAACTACAAGTCCACAAAGTTTAGGACATTAATCCCAACAACTAGACAAAGGTGAAGTACATTAGCTTGGGCCAAGGCTCAAGTAAGGCTGTTTCACTTGAGCTATTTTGGTTTTAAGTTGCCACTTTCAGCTTGTATTACGAAAGTGGTTCTTTCACGCATGTAGATCGGTTATCAAACAACATGTTCGAACAAGTATAGAGACAATAGAAAAAATAAACAGATAGAGAAACAATACTAACACATCAAATTGGTAACTCAATTTAGTGATATAACACCTATGTCTGGGGGCGGTATGCTAAAGAAAGATAATCCAGCTAATATAAAGTCAAATAATTACAACGTTGACTCACTAAACACCTAGACCCCTCGTAGATGAGAGCCTCTCTCTTTAAAACATAGGCTATCCTAAGTAGGATGTTATTAGTGGTTGACTTAGTTCCATCTAAGTGTATGTGACTTCTTCTCAATTAAAGTTATCTTTCCTTTTCACTTATGAACCCCCTTCACTTGAATAACTTAGGCTCTCCCTACATAAATGAGAACTTCCTTCACTTAAGTAATTTAGACTCTACCAATGTGAATGAGAACTTCCTTCACATGAGTAACTTAGGCTCTCCCTATGTGAATGAGAACTCCATTCGCAATGTAGTTGACTTTAGACTCCCTCTAACGTTTTGTAATATGATAGGGTTGAACGCTGTCTTCAACAAACTACTCACACAAACAGTAGTCACACACAGACGGATGAATATTTCAAACTTAAAATTCTTTAAAATATACAATGAAAAAAAATACAAACATATGCAAAAACCCTAGCAACGAATGCAACTTTAGTTTAAATAGCACAGTGGAGCAAGAAAATAATACCCATAATAAATCTACACAGCTCTGAAAAGGACAAGCGTCCTAGCTAGATCAATTTGCAGAATAATGTAAATATGGAAAAAAATATTTTGTAGGATCCACTACTTCCATAACAACTGTTGCGAGATGAGAACATTGACACGTATTCTTAGGCACCAAGAACAACAACTCAGCAGCATGTGAGAAAACTTAATAAAATATATTTAACCGGTTTAGCAAGGCACTAACAGTAGCCCTACCAAGATAAGCATCTCTATTGTGATTTTTATTTTTATTTTGTTGTGTTTACATGTGTTGTTTGTTTAACTTTTTGGACGAGAAAAATGAATATTGCGATAGAGATTATCATTGCATTAGGGCTACATGGTCATCTATAGCATATCAATAAAGTTTTTGTATGTTTTCAATTTTTCTCATAGTTTTGTTAGATGTTTTCAAAAAGATGAAGATTGTAACAATGATGGTCATCATGTTAGAGTCTACAATAAACATAATCATCTCTAACGCAAGAAATTAGAAAATGCGATAGTGTGGGTTATGACATAAGCAAAATGCTATATATCGTATACTTACATTACGAGGGACGAGTCATCAATCATATAGACCCAGACACTAGCACAAAAACTCAAAATTGAATCCCAAATTCATAATCGAGACAACTTGTGATTGTTATTCAAAAACACATTTTACTATTTAATTTTTTAATACTATTGTGGAGACATGTCTTATCACTAAATTTCAATCCAGATAGTGAATTTTGAAATGAAATTAAAAGTTTGACATTATCTAGATTTTTTCAATGGGTCCATGGAGTATTTCAAAACACAATCTAATCAACACAAAGAAAAGCTTGAATGCGTTGAAAAGTTTAATTGCTTATGGAAGAAAACGAGGAGAAAATTATGCCAAATCAAATCATCATAAACCTTTTGATGAAAGTTTAAAGAACCCACCAACCCATTTACTTTCCATTTTGTTTAGAAATAAAAAAGAACCTTTTTGCCGTCTAAAGAAACTCTGAAAACTAAAACAATTGCTCACTTTTAATGTAAGTAATCTTTTAAACCATTGGATGGATATAAACAATGTTTGATGTTTGCTAACAAGTCATCAACTAAGTTTTTTCTTTATAAATAATGTTAAAACAAATAAGAAGAGAAAAACAGGAAAATTATCCCAAGCTAAATGATTCTTTTAATACTTAATTTAGTAAATCTACCTTTAGATTTGATCAGCAATAAGATACATCTTTGCCATATTTCTTTTTAGTGATTTTCTTTTACATTTAGAATATATATATTATTATTGGTGGTATATTTTTAGTCTAATTTCTATTTTAGTTCTTATGTTTCAAAATATTACACTCTCTTGTTAATAAATTTTGACTATATTGTTTTCATTTGATCTAAGATTTTACAAATCTGTAACATTTTGAAATTTTCACTAGTCTGTACTTTACTTTGACATCACTGAAAATGTTATCCAACTCTCCTTAACTCGAAATGGTTCTATGATTTTACATTCTTAATTATTTGGCTAGGTTTTGAGCAATTCAAAGGTAGAGTTGGGTGTTGTGCAGATTTAAAGCTCAAATGGGAGATATTGGCATCAACTAGGGATCAAGAGTGAAGAAAAAAAAATATTTTGGCCTCTGCCTTGTGGTGCCGCAATGCCTTTACAGTACTGCCGTAAGGTAGGCATGATAATTTCGAAAAAGAACTCTGAACTCTGCCTGCAACATTGTCTCTAACGCCGCGAGGCTATCATAATTTTATAAGAGAAAATTTCATCAAGTCGGCCATCTCATCTTTGATTCCAAATGTCCAAAGCACGTGTTCTTCCTAACTTTCTCATCTTTTCAATTATTTTTATGCACTGAACACCTCCCTATTGCTAGACATGTTGAGCATGAGGAAAGAGACTCTATTGTCACGTGGTTATTTTGTTCACTTAACCAACGTGCGGCACAATGGTGTTGGGGATGCACCAATGTAAGCCTTAGAAGAAATGAGACTTGTTAGAACACTTGAAAGAAGAAGGAAATTCGTAGGCAAGAAGTAGACAAGAGTTGTAGACAAGGTGTTTGACGAAATTCTTAAAAGAGCTTTATTGATGATTTCCCAAGGATGATTACAAATGAACCCCTTTGGGGGTATTTATAGAAGTGTACAACCAAAAATCAAGCCATAAACCGCCTTACAAGGTAGGAAAAAATATTCCAGCACCTTCCCGAGCGCTCCTGACACTGTCTGGAAGCTTTTGGAGCCTTCTGGCGTGCGCCCGGGCCGTCTAGAAGCTTACGGGCCTGCGTGCGTGCGCCTGCGTCTGCGTGCGTCTACCGCGCGCGCTCGCGAGTCTTCTCAGCCGCTCGCGAAACTTCTGGAACCTTCGAGAGGTTACCAGATCCTTCTCTCGCATGCGTCGTACACTTCATGTCCGTGTCCGCTTTCCGCGTGCGCCCATGCCATGACAGGGCCACACTCGCTTGTCTCGTGCATATTGGCATGTCATTGGCTTGGCGTGAATTTATTCCTCTTCCTTGGGTCTTTGGACTGCTTGGGACTTATTTGGCTCCTCTTGGGCAATGCTAAGGAGTCTTAATTGGCGAAAAATTTGTTGGGTCATTTTTGGGGCGTGACACTATTCTAGCTTAGATTCTTAGGATTTCATTGTATTTCTTGGCTTAGGATTTCATTAATGCAATTAGGTTGATTGAAATTGGTATGACAATTTAATCAACTTATCTAACTAAATAAGTTAGATGAAGACAATCAATCCAGTATAGTGATGAAACCCCATAAGTTGTTGGAATAAATGGTTATGATTCTTCATGAATGGATTCTTCATGAATGGATGCATCATGAGTGGATGCATCGTTTCATGAAAAGTGTTATTAACTAAAGGACATGACTTTTCGAATGGCCATGAAAAGTCTATAAATAAGTCCTTTTGGTTGAGAGAAATAAACATATCAAAATAATTTATCTTCTATAAACAAATTTCTCTCCATATCCACAATCTTGACATTCGGTAGATTCAGATGGTTTCGTTCGTAGATCTTCTATACGGGGTGCTACACTTAGAAGAAAGTTGATCTGTTCTATCCTGGGAGGCAATTACTCTAAATTCTCAAGCACTAGGGTGAGTAAATTTGTCTTTAGGAGACAACGTGAATTCGTTGGGCTCAGATCTATATTTGTGTATGATTTTCTGTTCACTGTGATAATAATATACATAACAATTTGATAATCTGTATAACAATCTTAAGACAAATTTACTTTACAAATGTTTATGTATGTTTGCTTTTACATGCTTATGTATTTCTTCAAATAGCCAGATTAATTTCTTCATTTGAAGTCTTATTTTTTTAAGATTATCAAGTACCTTTAAAATAATATCTGTATAAGTATTAAAAGAAACAAATAACTAAAGATTACTTATCCATTTATCTCATTTTTCTGTATTGTTTTGATTTTTAATTTGTTTTGATTTTTTTTTCTTTACTACCTTAGTTTATTTCACACATATATATTAGTTTGTTTTATATATACATATTTTTTAGATTTTTTTTTTTCAAGTATCATAGTAAGCCTATTAACTTGAATGTGTTAAATATTTTTTGTTATTGTAAATTAGCTTGAGTGTTTTTAAATATTTTCTTTTGTTTAAATATCACAGTAAGCATATTAACTTGAGTCTTTTTTCAATATATATATATATTCTGAATTAATTTGTATGTGAGATTTCATCTTTAATTATTTGTTTAAATTTATTTGTTTTGAAGATATGTTTTCGACAAACTTTAATTCTCTTATAACTGGTGTTGCCCATAGGGAGAAACCTGAAAAATTTGGTGGTGTTGATTTCAAACGTTGGCAACAAAAAATGTTGTTCTATCTCACCACTTTAAATTTGGCAAAGTTTCTCACAGAGGATGCTCCTATTTTACCTGAGGGAGAAACTGACAAAGAAAAGCAACTTGCAGTTGATGCATGGAAACATGAGGAATATCTTTGCAAGAATTACATTTTGAACCTTGTGGTCCGACTTGGAATTGAAGAGAATAATCGGAAGGCGGAAAAGTGTACTATGGATAGTACAATAGATCCCAAGGCCAACATTGTGGAAAATAGACCACAAAGTAACAAGAAAAGTAAGTTTTCTGGTGAAGGTTCAAATAAAAAATCGCTATTCACAAAAAAGTTCAATGGCAAGTGTTACAACTGCAACAAAATGGGACATCAATCAAAAGATTGTCCTAAGCCAAAGAACCTTCAGAAAAAACATGCCCAAGCTCATATCACAGAAGTTGATGAGGTATCAGATGGTGTTGCAGATATTGACCTTTGTGCAGTCATTTCAGAATGCAACATGGTGGGAAATTCCAAGGAGTGGTGGGTAGACACTGGGGCTTCTCGTCATATTTGTGCCAACAATGATATGTTCACATCATATGTGCCAGTTTCTAGTGGAGAACAACTATTTATGGGCAACTCCTCTACTTCAAAGGTTGAGGGACAAGGCAAAGTGATTCTTAAGATGACCTCTGGCAAGGAACTCACTCTCAACAATGTGCTTCATGTTCCTGACATTCGCAAGAACTTAGTTTCTGGTTCATTGCTTAGTAAGAATGGCTTTAAGTTGGTCTTTGTATCTGATAAGTTTGTACTTTCCAAGAATGAGATGTACATTTGAAAGAGTTATTTGAGTGATGGTCTCTTTAAATTAAATGTACTCACAGTTGTACCCAAAAGTATTATTAATAAAGTATATACTTTTGCTTATATTGTTGAGTCATTTGTTTGGCATGGCAGACTAGGACATGTTAGTTTTAATTTTTTGCGAAGGCTAATTAATATGAACTTGATTCCAAAATTCAGTTTTGACACAAATCATAGATGTGAGGTGTGTGTGGAATCATAAATGACTAAAACACCTTTTCATTCAATTCAGAGAATTACCAAGCCTTTAAAGTTAACTCATAGTGATATTTGTGACTTGAAATTTGTGCAAACTAGAGGTGAAAAAAAGTACTTTATTACATTTATCGATGATAGCACACGATATTGTTATGTTTATTTGCTGAAAAGCAAAGATGAGGCAATTGAAGTGTTTAAGCTGTATAAAAAAGAGGTTGAAAATCAACTTAGCACAAAAATTAAGACAATAAGAAGTGATCGAGGTGGTGAATATGGTCCTCCTTTTGAACAATTTTGTTCAGAACATGGCATTATTCACCAAACTACTGCTCCTTACTCACCTCAATCCAATGGAATTGCTGAACGAAAAAACCGAACACTTAAGGAAATGATGAACGCAATGCTTATAAGTTCAGGTTTACCTCAAAATTTGTGGGGGAGAAGCTTTGTTGACAGCAAATTATTTATTAAACAGAATTCCTCATAAGAAGTCACAAAATATTCCTTATGAAAAGTGGAAAGGAAGAAAACCTTCATCAAATTCTTAAAAGTGTGAGGGTGCCTAGCAAAGGTTACCGTGCCTAAACCTAAAAGGGTTAAAATAGGACCAAAAACTGTTGATTGCATATTCATTGGTTTTGCTAGTAACAGTTGTGCATATCGATTTATAGTTCATAAATCAGATATTTCAGATATACAGGTTAATACAATCATGGAATCAAGGAATGCAACATTTTTTGAGAATGTTTTTCCTCATAAAATGTCTTGTGAAGCAAGGTTACAAAAACGTTCGTTTGATTCTATAATGAGTGAATCTCATAATAGATCAAATGTTGAGTTAACGAAGGATGAGGAACTCAGACGAAAAAAAGGATGAGGATCTCAAAATCATTTGGACCTGATTTTTTAACTTATTTATTAGAAAACGAACCTCAAACATTTAAAGAGGCCATGTCCTCTCTTGAAGCTCCATATTGGAAAGAGGCTGTGAATAGTGAAATTGAGTCCATTATGCATAACCATACTTGGGAACTAGTTGACCTTCCATTAGGAAGTAAACCACTTGGTTGCAAATGGATTTTCAAATGAAAATTGACGACCGATGGGTCAATAGATAAATATAAGGCAAGACTTGTCGCCAAAGGTTACAAGCAACAAGAAGGACTTGACTATTTTGATACATACTCACTACTTACTCAAATTACTTCCATTCGCATGCTCATAGCAATATCAGCTTTGCATGGATTTGAGATACATCAGATGGATGTCAAGACAACATTTTTAAATGGTGAGTTAGATGAAGAGATCTACATGCAACAACCTGAAGGGTTTGTTTCTTCCGATCAAGAAAAGAAAGTTTGCAAATTAATTAGGTCTCTTTATGGACTAAAACAAGCACCAAAACAATGGCATGAAAAATTTGACAGTGTAATGATGGCCAATGGGTTTAAAATCAATGAATGTGACAAATGTGTATATGTCAAAAGCAATGAGAATGACCATGTCATTGTGTGCTTATATGTTGATGATATGCTAATTATAGGTAGCAATATCAACATTATTAAGGAAACCAAACAAATGTTGGCCAATAAATTTGAGATGAAAGACATGGGTGTCGCAGATGTTATTCTAGGTATCAAAATTTTTAGAACCCCACAAGGGTTAGTGTTATCTCAATCACATTATGTTGATAAAATATTCAAGAAATATACAAAACATGACATTGTGATTCCAAAGACCCCAATTGATGGAAGTCTCCATTTAAGTAAAAATAATGGAGATAGTATAGCACAATTAGAATACTCTCGCATCATTGGTAGTTTGATGTACATCATGAGTTGTACACGTCCTGATATAGCGTATGCGGTAAGCAAGTTAAGTCGCTATACAAGTAATCCAGGTCGTGATCATTAGAAAGCTATCTTGAGAATTTTGGGATACTTAAAGCATACTAAAAATTATGGATTACACTATACTCAATATCCTGCTGTACTTGAAGGCTATAGTGATGCCAATTGGATATCGAGCACTAAAGACTCCAAATCCACCAGTGGTTACATTTTTACCCTTGAAGGCGGTGCTGTTTCTTGGAAATCTTCCAAGCAAACATGTATAGCACGATCTACAATGGAATCTGAATTTATAGCTTTAGACAAGGCTGGAGAAGAAGCAGAATGGTTTCGAAATTTTTTAGAAGATATTCCCAATTGGTCTAAACTAGTGCCAGGCAGCTATCGGATGGGCACATAATATTATGTATAATGGTAAGTCTCGACATATACAACGGAGACATAATACAATCAGACAACTACTCTCTAGTGGAATTATCACAATTGACTTTGTGAGGTCAAAAGATAATATAGCGGATCCACTTACTAAAGGCCTAACTAGGGAGTTGGTTGAAAATTCATAAAAAAGAATGGGATTAAAGCCTATAATATGAAGTTATCCAGAGAGGCAACCCAACCTAGTTGACTGGAGATCCCAAGATCTAGGTTCAACGGAAAAACCGATCTCTAAATAACACAATGAGCACTGCATTAAAAGATTTTACCCATTCTACGAATGATGAGATAGTGCCAGTATGGTTTTAGGGTAAGCTTTATGCTTTTAATGATTTCTGTTAGTGATATTTATTAACAAAAGAACATATACGATGTTCTGTACAAAAATCACCTATGTGAGTGTGAAGGGGCCGCTTCTGTGAGAATTTTTAAGGCAACATTCTCTAAAACACTCATGAGATCAGGCGGTGTTCAAGGCCAAAACGAACACAACCATGAGAACAAACTTTGTTATAATGAGAAGCTGTGTGATATCTATTGTTTTAGTTTACTCTAGAACGGTTGACAGTTCAAGGCATCATGTCCACTGATTAACCAAGTAAACTTGATTGATTTTCACTAGGGAAAGTTCAAAGTTTATACTACTTATCCTCATGCAGGTTCTCCTTTGAAAAATACCGAACACTTATTTTCTCACATTTGTCAAATTACCATTTATGGAGGGGATTGTTGGAATAAATGGTTATGATTCTTCATGAATGGATTCTTCATGAATGGATGCATAATGAGTGGATGCATCATTTCATGAAAAGTGTTATTAACTAAAGGACATGACTTTTCGAATGGCCATGAAAAGTCTATAAATAAGTCCTTTTGGTTGAGAGAAATAAACACATCAAAATAATTTGTCTTCTATAAACAAATTTCTCTCCATATCCACAATCTTGACGTTCGGTAGATTCAGAAGGTTTCGTTCGTAGATCTTCTATACGGGGTGCTACACTTAGAAGAAAGTTGATCTGTTCTATCCTTGGAGGCAATTACTCTAAATTGTCAAGCACTAGGGTGAGTAAATTTATCTTAAGGAGACAACGTGAATTCGTTGGGCTCAAATCTATATTTGTGTATGATTTTCTGTTCACTGTGATAATAATATACATAACAATTTGATAATCTGTATAACATAAGCAAACTTGAACATAATGAATTTGGTAAACCCAAGCTAGGTTCTTTTTATATTGAATTCCCCAAATTTTCTTCTTTTGCAATTTATTTTCTTTGCAATTTCAAAACCATCAAATGCCCCTTCAATTACCACTCGTTGAAAGCAATTTATATGAGAAATTCACTATACTTCCTGAATTCGATCTGGCAACTAAGACTAATTCTAGTGAACATTTCAATTAAATATTTGAACTGAATTTGGAAGAACAGATTCATTTGATCACACTCATCAAATCTTTATTAAAAAATTATATCTCTTCCTCCATTGCTCAAAACTTGACAATTTTCATGTAAGTTTACCAATTTTTAATTTTTTTTTTCACATATTGATCAATAAAATATCATTTTTTTCTAAAATCAATTTGCAATATGTTGTATACCAAAATTTGGAAAGAGGTAAGCACACTTGACCTTCAAGTGACACGAGCAATAAATTTGTTTGAAGAGAAGTTTAAAGAATAAAAGAATGTGGCCTGCTAAAGAGGAATCCTACATACTAATGTGGTGCTTGCTACACACACTCTGATGTCTAAGTTGGAGAGTGAAAGAGTGTGGAAGTTAGAGAGAGTTTGATAATCAAACTCAAGTTACTCATATGAAGTCATTATTGTTGGAATTTATGTTGTTCTAAAAGTCATAGTCTGTAATTTAAAATCATATTTTATTTAATAAAGTTGTTATTGATAAATTATTAGTGAAATTGAATACTATAATCTTGCATTTATAAACTAAGATCCTGAGACTATCTTGAGTAACCTTGAACTTTATGTAGAGACATAAACATGAATCATGTTTAAGTATATAACCTAAATTGTCTATAGTATATGAATAAGATTGGGCGCCTTATTTTAGTGACACTATGGATGCACTTGCTTTATAATCAGTACAAACGATGTGAATCGTTCATATAAAGACATAAAAGTGGAGGCATTCTTTGTAAAGAGTTTACATAAGACCGAACAAAAATAATTACATTTTTACGTTATAAAAATGTTAACTATATAAAATTGACTATTTTGATTATTAATGACCTAGGTAATTTAATCTTAGGCTAATTATGAACTCTTGTTCACATGAGATATCCTTAGATCTGCATAGGTGAGGGCAGCTCAACAACGCTGTCCAATAAGTCTCTCATTTCCTTAGTAAGACTTGGTGGATAACTTGGGACATAGAGTTCAAGATGAAATTTACTCCTACCCATTATATGGTTAGTAGATATAGGTTGTTCATCCTTTAAGGACTGAATCTAGGTCTTAAACAAGGGGTCTCACTCTCTCATTATTGACCTAAAAAAGTTCCGGTTTATAGGTTAGACATTAAACCAATTGTTCAAAAGTGTGGATAAGTGGGACTTAGAGAGCAAGATGTAATCTTAGGGGTAAAACGGTATTTTGACCTAGCCGAGATTGTGAACAACCTATGAAGCATAACTTACTAATCATGGTTATATCAAATGTATCTATAGTGAGGGAAGTGCAACTACAGGACTTTAGTGAAATGACCTGTTAGTTAAAATATGTGTTTATTAGCTTAGTCAAAAAGGATTTAGCTAGTTAATCTTAGATTCTTGAAGCCCATGATCTATAGGTCCATTAGGTTCCCCTGCTAGTTTATTTGGAATTAACTTAGAAAAGTATGTTGAATTAGTTCGAATAGTTCAAATCATGTAAAGAGAGAGAAACTGACAAATATATGTAATAAAGTTGTTAATTATATCAGTTAGATATAGAGTTTTAAGTTTTAATGTGATTTAAATGTAAAAAAATATGAATGCATATTCATACTCCCTCGGAAGCTCGAAAATGATATAAATGGTCAAAGTTGTAAAAAATTCAAAATGTTGACTTTTGACTTTAAAAAGTCAAACTTTGAACGGTAATATATTCAAATGTGTTTTAAATTTTGAGAAAATGAATGTAGATTCACACTTGGGAGGTCAAAATTAGTCAACATAGAAAAAATGGTAAAAAGGAAAAAATGTTGAATTTTAACTTGAAAATAATCAAAGTTTGACTTTGACTTTAATGGCGAAATGACTATTTTACCCTGTCTTAAGTTAGTGAAAACATTCAACGTTTTGTTGCATAATCCCACTAACTCTTAATGCACTATATGGAGGCTCATGGCGATGACATCAAGCCGACTAAGAGAAAATGAATATTTGCTTAATTCCACCAACTCATAAGTGAACTAGGTGAAAGCTCATAGTGATGACAATCCCAATAAGAGTTGGAGGTGTAAGAATAATTCAAGTAATTCGACATTCTGGACTATCCAACCCATATTATATGGGTTGGGTGGGGTTATGTTAAAATGTGGGTTGTGTTAGGTTGAAAATTTTGAATTTTTTTTGGGTTGGTTGGGTCTTAGGTTGAAGAGTTGAAAATTTTGGTTCAATCCAACCCAACCTGAATTAATATAATATATATATATATTTATATTTATATTATATATCTTATTATTTATTTAACAAAAATTAAATAATTAGGTTTAGAAATAAGAAGTTGCGTTCCTCTCTTCACAGTTTTAGATTTCTCTTCCTCACGGTCGTCATCTTCTCCTCTTCTCAGTTCTCAGTTCCTCGTTGTTTGTCTCCTCCTCCTCATTCGTCTGCCTCTTCTCAATCTCTTCATTTTATGACTTCTCAGTTATCTGTCAGCTTTCGGGCCATCTTCTCCTTCCGAGTTTCGACGGTCATCCTAACAGATTGGTATAAAATTATTTACTCTACAAAAATTAAACTCCAAATTTTTTTTTTGGTTTTCCTTCAAAAAATGTTGTGGATTATTTTATGTTTTTGGCTTTGTTGAGTTCAAGATTAACAGTAGGGAAGAGGGAGATGGTACAACCTTACAACCCAACCTAATCCAACCCATATTTTATGGGTTGGATTGGGTTGGAAACTTAATTCAAGTTATTCTAGTGGCCAACCCAACCAATGCTTGAAAATATGGGTTGCATTAAGAATGTCTTCAAATCTGTTTAGACCCCTACTAAGAGTTTATAGAATGTGAGGTGTTGGGCTATGGTGAGTTTAAACATGCAATAGTTATGCAGAAAAACCATTGCAAAAAATTTAATTTGTTTTCCTTTAAGAAAAGAGAAAAAACTTACATTATTTCTCCCAAACCTAGTACAATTTCCATCTGTATCTCTATTTATCTCAAATCCTTCACTCATTGAATCCCACAATCCAGTTTTAAATTCGGAGAATAGCGGATCAACATTAGTCGGTTCGAGTACAAGTTCATGTAGAGATTACAAAATTTGGGGAGCTACAAAGATATGATCACTAAACTCTAATTTCATTTAACTATGCAATTGCATATTAATTTCTAAATATTGAATGCAATTAGAGTAAATTAGATATTGTATTCCACTGCTCATGTCTCCTACTTTCCATCAATTATGATATATTTTGAGAGAAAGTTAACCTAGGGTATTCCTTACGGTTTTGTAGTCACTTAAAGATAATTAGATGACCAACCAGGGCAAAGAATGTGCCTAGTTTTGTGTTTGGCTAGGGTCGAGCTCAGCCAAAAGTCTTTGTTTAGCTATATCTTAGGCTTAAAGTGTTAGTTTTTGTCACCCCATTCCACAAGCACCTCAATGCTTTATGTTATGTGGTATGGCTTGAGCATTCCTGACGTGTTTAAATGCCAAAAAGCTCAGCTTAGGTCCTTAACTTGTTAAAGAAATGAAACAAAATTAGTTACAACTAATTTTTGCTAGAAAAGGAAGTTATTTTGTTTCAACAAAATAACTAAAAACAAATTTAAATCTGATAGCCTAAAGAAGAAATCACACAATAAATACATGGAGAATAAGAAAGAAAAATCAATATGTTCATTCTTTCTTAAAGAATGTTGAATAAAAGTTCTTTACCGTCTTTTAAGAGTGGGTGTAGCGGCGTGTAGGCTACTTGTTTTGAACCCACTATAATCTTCACTTGTCTACTTTTCTATTCTCTTCATTTTCCATTGAAACCCGATTGAAAACATTTTTTTCTTTCTTTGTTTCTTAGTGAAGCATGCAAGAACAATAAGAAAATTAAAGAAAAGTAAGTGACAACTTTTAAAGATAAGTTGAAAATATTAGAAAAAAAGAATAGGGTAAAAAAGTAATTCTTGCATTTAATTTCTCTACTTTTTACATTTGTCCCAAGGTAACGTTTTTCAAAATACAGAGAAACTATTTCTTTTATTTTATTGAGAGAGAGACTTTTTCCTTCATTTAGAATTCTTGTGATAGAATGTATGTGAGTCATTCAATCTATCATTGATCACGTTTGATTGTGGAGTGACTCAATAGAACAAGATTTCCAAATCTTACTTCTAGATCTTTGATCTAAGAGGTAGTTTAACCCTAAATTTCTCTTGGTTGATCTAAATTAGTATACGGAGGTGCTAGTTTCTTATTTCAAATATTCTTGCTACGTTAATAGCTTGGATTTTTGGATTGAAGATTATAGTGCCTTAACATAGGTGAATTTTGAAATTAAAAGAATTGCTTGCGAGATGGGAAGAACGAAAAAGGACAGGTGTTGAGCAACCAAGAATTTGAAAAGTTAAGTGGGATGTTTAGAGAAAGGTTAAACTGAATTTGATAGAAAACTTTAACATTTGAAAAAGCTTTACCAGAAGGTGTCAGCTAATTAATATGAGGTGACTAAGAGAAATTAAGAAATAGTATAAAATAGAGGAGAATATGCTTATTTGAAAAAAAAAAAGAAAAAAAAAAAAGTAAATGGGAAGAGGAGAAAGCTATAAAAGAAAACAATACTCTTCGAACCAGGCGTCTAATATTAAATATGAAAGGAAAGGCTAGAAAAGAAAAATGGAGTAGAGTGAGTGACTCTTTCACAACAAAAATTCGTGTTAAAAATGCTTTGATATATAACCCATTTAATTTATTTGATCTGATGTTGTATGGAAAGTATTTTGAGTAAAGGTAAACTTCTTTGTAGTTTAATTATATATGTGTTTTGAGACGTGTTGTCATTTTTCAATAAAAGTAGTGATGTGGATGAATTCTTCTAAATCCATGAGTTACGAGTGTGTATTAACTAGCTAAGCTGCATATGTTGAGTTGATCAATAGACTATCTGGTGAACATGCGTTAAGCGAATAATTGAATATTGAGTGGAACACATTAAGTGAACTACGTGTGTAAAGCTAATCAAAAGTCAGTGAGTTTGCATACATGAAGCTGATTACTAAGTGGTTTTAAGAGGGTTGAAGTGAGCTATATACTTAAAAGTTGACCATGGGCAAGTGATTTGTGTACATAAAGATGATCTATAAGCACACATAAATATTGAGATTTAATTTTTTAATTAGCTGTTAGGTGCACTACGTGTTGGGATGTTCGCACTTCTCTCGTCTATTGCACTCCCTCTTAGTATGGATAAGAAATTCAGAAGGGGTGTGATAAATTGAAATTAAGATTCAATGTTCTATGATGTCACTTGAACAATATGTGGTTGACATAAAAGTGGTTCATGTTTAGGTCATAACCTAAAAGGTCTGCAGTCAATGGATAAAGTTGGATGTCTTATCTCCATAACACTATGGTTACTACTCACTTTGTAATTGTTATGTGAGTTGTAAGTGTTGTACACAATATGATCCATATTGTTCATGTGTATATATGTGAGTGGAGGTATGTGGTATAAAGAGTTTATACAAGACCAAATCATGAAATAATTGGTTTCCCTTTATAACATCGTTACTTGAAGAAGCCAATATTTTACTAGGATGGCCATAAGTGACTTGACTTTAATCTTGAGTGAGTTGTGAATTCCTGTGTTGAAGAATTTGATCTTATGGATGAGAGTTAGCCGACTCAATAAGTCTACCATTTTGAAATTTTGTCTAGGTAGGGAGTTGGGAACAAAACTATCTAGAGGAAATTCACTCAAGATAAATTGCTCCTTTAATTGCTATTTTTTTAATCTTAAACAATGACACCTCAACCTCTTCTTTGGACCATATGGGTGTTCATTTGTAGAGTTTTTTTTTTTTTTTTTTTGGTTAATTAAAGGAATCGGTGACACTTAACAAGTTGGATGTAACTACAAAGGTAAAATGGTAATGTGGCGCAATTTGTTCAATTCGTGAAGGGTTGATCCATGTTGATTGGTTATATACATGGACATGGAAATACATTTGCAGTGCAAAAAGTGCAACTATTGATCTATTAGTGGAGTGATCATTGATTAATAAATAATGATTAATTTAATTAAATATTTTAATTCATAGGTAATTATAATGGGTAGAAATTTTAAGCTTAATAACTAAGTGTATAGTAATAGTTTTATAAACAAACTGCAAATATAGCAAAATCTGTTAGAGTCAATTAATCGACCATAAAAGTTTAACGAATATTGATTAAATTAATTAATTAATATCATATCATTGAGGCTTCTAATCTATAGGTCTTATTGTTAGCTCACTAAGAATAGTAACAAGGAGTAATTTGAATTGTTAAAGTTATTTAAATGAATTTAATAATAATATGATTACTATAAAGTATGATGTATTTGATACATTATGAATATAGTTATTTATGAATATGATTTATAATTAAAACTAAATTTAATAAGAGTTATATTTAAATGAGATTTAAATAGTAAAATTCATATGAATTGGGTTCATATAAAACTATAAAGTGAAATTAATATGAAAGAGATTAAATTAGAATTATAGTGTATAAATATTTAAAGGGCATTTTTTAAAAAATATCAAAATAAATTAAAATATTTACCAACTATAGCAAAAGTTTGAATTCTATTAATTATAACTACAAATAGACTTCTATCACTGTTTTTCAATGTCACTGATAGAAACATATTAGTGGCTATCAATGTCTATTATTGATAGAATCTGAAAATTTTGCTATATGCTGTAAATATTTTGTCAAATTTGCTATTTTTGACACTTTCCTTATATTTAACATATAGTTAATTAATTATTGATTAATTGACAAAAATAAATTGGAATTGGCTCTCTGCAGGTTGGTAGATGAGTAGGCACCCCTCCCTCCCTCTCTCTCTATATGCTATTATAACCTTTTAGGTAAAGGATTTAAGGTACAAAAAAATTTAACCTGTCTTTCCTTCGCTCATTTTTTTCTCTTAAAATCATTCCCTCGTTTCAACTCCTTGGATTTCTGAAGTATAGTGAGAAATCCCTTGGCAGTGATGTTTCTTGTTCACTGAGAAGTTTAAGTTTGTTCATGATCAAATGAGAGAGGATTGCTTGAAAAAAAAAAAGTCTTTAATGGTAAGCTTTCTTTCTCTATTTATCTTCATTAAAAATGCTTTTTAAGTAGGTTTCATGTTTATCTTGCAGTCTAATATGTTTATATATTTTTTGTTTTCTTATATTTCACATAAATACATTTTGGTTTGCATGACAATCACTCTTTAGTGTGAAAATTCGATATCCTTTAGGAAGTACATTTTCTATACATGCTTCATGTTTGATATGAAAACATATTCTTTGAAAAGTTGCTTTTCGTTTGATAGGGCAACATATCCCATAGAAAGCTGTTATTTGTTTGATAAAGAAGCATATTCTAGCAAAGCTAAGTTTTTTTTTTATAGGGAGCATATCTTCTACATATTCGCTTTTTGTTTGATAGGGAGGCGTATCCTCTGTAAATCTGCTTACTCTAGGAACATTTTTTACAACAATTATTTTCAGCCTCGTTACTTTGTAAACAATTGAACAAAAGAATTTATAGATACTAAAACTCAACTGTAATACTACATAGACATAGTAAAAGCGACAAGCACGGGTCGATCTATAGAGAATTGGAGTTGATTATATTTTGAATATTTAGATTAGGGAATTTCAAATAAATAAAGAATAAGTAAATTAAAAGCAATCAAAATGTGATATCTTGCTCCACTTAATTAGAGGTTGTTGCTATATTTTATGTATTTATTTATTATTTTATAGGTTTCAATCATAAAAAAGGTAAAGTTGGGAATTACAAAGAAAGTGGGACTAAAATGGACCAATTCGGAGCCCTAAAGAATTATTTAGGTTAAGAGAGCATGACCCTGATTGCATAACCCCAATTCGATGAAGGCCCTACGATGAGGATAATTCATGAAGAGTGTTACGCAACGAACAAACAGAAAAGTTGGGCTACTTCACCTAAAAACAGTGAAGTGACCCAGATGTCAGTAGGTCGGCGATTGATTTAACCCAACCACCCAATCTAACTTCAAGATAAGGGATTGCCAGAGGCACGTGGCGTTTTGAGATTTGGCCACTTCTCGGTGTCAATTAGTTGAGTCATTTCGGCATGGAAAATATCACCGGTAACATCTATAAATGGATGAATTCGAATCATTTGAGGTTTTTTTTTACCCTGATTTCGTCAAGAAAGAACTGGAGAGGTAGCCAACAATTCTAGACAAAGAATGAGCTCATTTTCGACAAGGATTCCGAAAATTGTAAGGAACACTATGACATTGAAAGCTAGTCGACTATGACTGTAAGTGGTTCTCCTTGCTGAATGTTTCCAAGTGAAGAAGGGATTTTAAATGTATTTAAAATCCTTAATATATTCTTTTGAAACCATAAACCACATAATTGTCGTCGTGTTCTTCAAAACTTAAGTGATATATACTTGGAAAACAAGTATTTTATGAATGACCTTCTTGCTAAAGGAATATTGTGGAAGCATCCTCTTTAAGTCGGATGTTGCACGATGATTAAATGTGTTAAGGTTAATGTTGACGTCATGTCTTGAAATGATGATTGTTGAATAATGCAGAAGACTGTTAAGTTAAGAAAAGATTATCTATGTACCCTATGTAATATGATCCCTTATCCTTGTTGTATGGCCTAGGATAAAATCCTCTATTCTTGCTGTGTGATCTAGAATAGAATGTCATATTCATGCTATTTGATCTTGATTAGGATGTTTCATACTTGTTGCATGATCTGACATGGGAAGGCACGTTATTCGCCAAAAACATTTATGATACTTACTAGTGTGTTGAGATTTCTCCGCATGGCTACAACTTGGCAAAAAAGTGTGGTAAATACTTAAGCAAGGGAGAGGGTACACATAAGCGAAATGAATCGTGTACAATGAATCCAGGAAATAGTTGATTTACATTTTTCTATATTATCTAGTCTAGAAATAATTATGTGGCAAAAGGCGATTGATTTACGTAAAGCACTTGTTAAGAGACCTCACTCACTAGACATTTTCGTCTAACCCTTCCAATGTTTATTTTACATCCCTCAGATAGTGAAGGACATCAAGCAGAAGTTTCTGTCTTGATCGCCTATCGTGCTTCCTGAATCGCATTGTCTTAATAGTGGCCACCGTTAT
Source organism: Cucumis hystrix (assembly GCA_025688845.1). Lineage (NCBI taxonomy): Eukaryota > Viridiplantae > Streptophyta > Magnoliopsida > Cucurbitales > Cucurbitaceae > Cucumis > Cucumis hystrix. Next base: position 16,289,130 of record CM046886.1, on the reverse strand, counting down.
CTCATGTAGCATGTAGAAGCTACGTGGGAAAAGTCAAGTTGGTGTTTGAGTCTGTACTTCTTTTAAATGATTTGTGTACTAGGAATCGATTTACTCTGATGCAAAGATTAGATCTAAGAATAACAAAGTCACAAAAACATCATAGAGTTCTAAAACACAAATAAATGTTCATGGTTACAAACAATTATAGATAATTCATGAAGTAAAGATTAAAACAACGGAAGATAAAAACTGATAGGTTGCTCAGATTTTTTATTCTCATTCTCCAATCAGCGAAAAATCTGCGATCTATTCTGATCTTCACTCATTTGAAAGCATAGATTTTTTTGTCTCTCCTTTCATCTCTCATCCATGAAGCCTTCTAATGTTGTGGAAATAAAAATCACAGCCTCTCCCTATCTCTCTATTATGTGTATTTTGATATATACTAAGGTCAAGAAAATCTCAAAATATATATCCCTTTTTTAGGTCTCAAGAGTCATAATATAAAGTATGAAAATAGTTGTAGTGTTGTACGCTGAGGCGAATCTTTACTAACTATTGCCAATTTGCTCGTGTTCCCTCCCACTCTGTTTTGTTTGGACTATAGAATAGTGACCCTAGAATGCAACATTATGATGCTGCTATGCTTTGCATCCAACCTCTGCTTCACGTGATGAATCACATTCTGGCCACCTATTTTGAGGTATTTTGGACGTCTACATTGCATCTTATGCGTTTAGATTGAAACTCATCTTAGACATCCAGATTTTCATGTTTTGGTCCAATACGACCATTTTCCATCTGCTCTCCATTAATCAAGCATATCAAAGTTTTAATCAAAGTAAGCCTAAATAAGGGGCTAATTAAAATGCCTATTTTAGACGCCCATCAATTTTTCTTAAAGAAAATGTTTGGTTGATTATGAATTTTGATATCTTCAAGAAATATGTTCTTCTCTAAAAGATGAATAAATATATGCTTTGAATTAAAAGCAACCATTTTGCAAAAGTAAAGAGTTATTAGTCATCATAATAAGCAAAGTACCTTGAGATGAGGTTGACCTGGAACATGACAGGTAGACTTGGTCTTGGTCTTGGCCTTGGCTAGTCAGCCTTCATTGGTGGCTTCTCTTTAACGAAGCTTTGCATGTTTGTTTTTCATTGTCTCTTTGTTTTCTAGAGTTCTAATTGAATATGTGGTTAAAACTTGTATTTTCCTCTTAATGATCAACTCAGATTTTCATTGATAAGATTAAGCATTAGTCTTGAACACTTTAGATTCACACAACCATTTACAGTTTAGAGTAAGGTTTGGTAGATATCTCCAGTACCTTTTTGTACTTAGGGTCGGCCTTGACCTCGACAAGTTTGCACAATGTAATGGTCAAAGCTTGATGCATTTAGAGTCGCCCTTGGCCAACTGCCATGAATTTTGTCAAAAAATTCATGTTCCACTAACAATTTTTATCCTAAGCCTTAGCCTTATCTCTTTGCTTCAACACAGTTTCCTTGGTCTCGATCTTGGACACTTTATCCATTGTTTTGCTCTCGTTTGGTCTCCTCGACCTTGTAGCCTAAAGTCTCTTTACTTCAACTTGCACTCCTCGACCTCTACTCTTCGCTCCAACTTGATCTTCTAAATATTGGTTGCATAAACCATGTCTCTTCGTGTCAACTACATCTCTTAGACACGGGTTTCGGTGTTTGCTCTTTTATCTTCAACTTAGTCTCCTCATCCTTGACCAAATTGGTTACCTTTATTAGGACAATAAACTCCCCAAATATCTTCACAATGGTATGGTATTGTCCACTTTGGGTATACACCCTCATGGCTTTGCTTTTGGTATATCATCCCAAAAGGCCTCATACTAATGAAGATAGTTGTCCTCACTTATATACCCAAGATCATTCTCTTATCAAATTGATGTGGGACTTTAGTCGGATTCACAACCTTAACCTTTACTGTGAGGCCCTGATCCAACAAAGGAAGTCTTGCGGTAAAGGATCCTTATTAAAAAGTTGTTTCAAATAAGTGTTGAGACATCCCAAAAGAAAGGATACAAAAAGAGAGTAGGCGGTGGAAAGAGAAAGGCGTAAGCTGAAGATTATATCACGTGAAGGTAAGCAACGCGATGAGGATGAATGGCAAGGAAGGCGTTGAGTTTGTCGCCAAGAGCGAGGTATTTGGCAGGATACTGCAAGAAGAAGTACCTATGCCCAAGAGATTAGGGCGTTGAAGTAAATTTCTTGTTAAAGTGACATGACAACTCGCTGTTGGTTTGTTCATTTCAGTGCTTGGACTTAATAGTTGCAATTATGTTTAATGCAATTGCAATACATCATTGGGTCAGGTCATTGCGTGTGATGCACTGACCATAACTCTCTGTAGCGCGTGCTTCATTCTAGGCGATGGGTCATGGGATATGATCATAGCATGTGGTATGCTCACAATGTACCTCTTCATCGCGTGATTCTTAAGTCCTCGTTGAGTACAAGTTTTCGTACTGCTTGCCCAAGTGTAAGCGAAATAGTAGGTTTACCTGGGTGATCCAGGATCGAACACAGTAAATTGTTTTCAGATATTAGTTCTAGGTTCTACTCTTCGTTTAGACAGGTCGGAAGAATTAAAGAATAAAAAATGTAAGAATTATCTAATGACACAACGAAAGTCTCTAAGGCAATGTAAAGTGAGATAAAACATCGCACCTAACTTGCACTAGGGAAAAAGGGTAGAAATGTCTGCGTGTATCATTTGGATAAGTAAGGGGATAACTTTGACGCGATATAACTTGTTAAGACACACTTGTGATTAAGGCATGCTTCTCTCGAATGTATACATGCCACATATGACTACTTTTTAGCGATCTATATGACCAAATATGGCTAGGCTAGAAGAAACCACTTATGCATCTTATGGTATTTCGTGATTAAGGACGATTACTTCATAGTAACCACTATCCACACTTGCTCTCCTTTTGGGATCCAAATGTTAGAAACACTTTCACGAAGAGGCAGAGTTCCTATTCACATGTGTTAATTAAGTTCTAGCTACTTTTTATCTCGGGTAGTTAGCAACTTATGTTGGCCATGCATTCACAAAAGTACAATTAACAAGTTAAAATGTATAAGCAACTCTTGTTATCAAGAGCCATTACCTACTCAAACAATTGGTAACACGTTAACATGTAGAAGAAGAGAGATAATGGATTGAATTACTATATTTATGTAAAAAATATCAAAGAATGTGAGTATAGGTTTATAAAAAATATGTACAATATGAGGTATAAAATATAAATGAAAATAACAAAGATGAAAAGAAGAGAAATGGGATTGCTACTACAAGTTAGGGAGTCAATGACAAATAATATTTTTGTTCATCACGGCTACATACTCTCCAGGTAGCTTGCTCAAGCTCTTTCTCTCTCTCTCTCTCTATACAAACTTTCTTTGACCTATTTGGGTGTCCTTCTCTTGGTAGAGACGAAGTGCTTGTATAGACTGCTTTTCGACGGGAAGCTTTTGTTCCTCTAAGTGTGTCAGTGCTGTCCTCTGGCTCTGTGATGCCACATCATTCCAACTACCATTCTTGTCTTCTTGTGAGCTTTCCTCACTTGATGTGTTGGTTCCTAGCTTGGAGTTATTAATCGTCAAGTGAGATCCATCGCATGGCCCTTGCATGAGATGTCATGTATGAGCTGCTCCTTTCTTCCTTTCCCACTTGTCATGCGTTTAAACATGATAACTGTGTAAAACAGGAACAACATTTATGTATGCTGTATTTCTAAATACTTATGCTTTTACAACATAAGTCATACGTTCTGATAATCTCCTTATGCGTTTTAACCTTATTGTTCTAATAAAAGGGCTACAATAACGGTCATTCTTGCACGTTATCACACCTTCAAATTTAGAATCATGCTTGTCCTCAAGTACCGCTCCGTACTATGCTTATCCTCAAGCACCAATTCTCCTTAATTATTCACTTTCTCCTCTGTGTTTCAACACTTCTCTCAACGCAAGCAAGTTTTATTCGTTATCAAGGAATTACCCTCATCTCGTACTTCTTATTATGAAAATATTCCTAAGTTCAGCAGGTGGCAAGCTTAATACTCAAAATATCCTTGTTCATTCCTTTCAGTAAATCTAATTTTCATCTTCTGTAATGACTAAAATTTTGAAAAAGCTCTAAATCTCTTTTATTTGGTGAAAGAATGCTTTTTATTGTGTTTACAATGGATTTAGCGTTGAGTGGAAAATTATGGGTACTCTATGTGTCTGTTTCTCTCCTCAACTGTAACTCTTATCGCCTCTTATTACTCGACTTTCTAAACTTTTATTTTTGAAGCTTTGCTTCTTATTTTTGTGAGAGGAGGCAACATAGGAGTTGTTATTTTAATTTAATCAACGATTACTAAATTTATAAAAGTTATTTTACTTTTGGCTCAGTTTTAACTTGTGTTAAAACGCCTTACTTTTGGTTGCCTTGTAAGGTTTTTCAAAAGTTTTCAAAATTTTAACACGAATCTCGCCCACCGCCAAATTTAGAGATTAGCAAATACCTCATTACTAACAATGAATGATAAGATTAGTCTTTAGAAAAGTTTGTACAAGAGTGGTTTGATGTAAATCATGCTCGCCTTAATGAACTACAAAAATATTTTCTTTGTAAGGTTCCTTAACAAGTTAAACGCAAAGATAACAAATGAAACTTTATTTCGCATACTTTATTCATTGAAGTGTTATTGAAATACAAAGAAAAATTAGAATGCTATAAGGTGGGGAGCCAATTTGCGACAAGAAAGATTAAATGCTTAAAGAGTACATGAAAATTGATCACTTGCATTGTAAAGGGCATAAGTAAAAAGAAATAAAAATTACATAAGATGCGATTAAGAACTTTGAAGTGGGCGAAAATGGGTGTGTTAGCTTGCGGGTTGGTTGGTTTAGATTGAAGGAGATGGGGTGGCCGCTATGGAATTGTGGGGAGTTGAAGTGTAATATTTTTTTGGGGAATTGACTTTGGAAGCAGATGTTAGGTGAGTCACGTTTCTTCTTCTTCTTCGTGAAGTCCACTTTCTCTTTCACCCTCCTCTACTCGCAAGGGTTTCTTGATAGATGCTCTCTTTACCCCCTTGCGATTGAGCACTTTCTCTCCTGACAGCAGTTCTTTCACCGCTTCCTTCTCCAACTCCCCAAGCTTCTTTTTTTCCATCTCCATCACTTCCATTCTTTCTTCTAAGGGCCCGAGTCTTGCTTAGTCCTTTCGCGGGCCCTTGTTTCCAACCCTATAGATTCAACAGCAGGAGAGGAAGTCCTTTCCAGTGGAAGATACTCTTTTCCATCCTCCTCAAACAGTTGTCGCACCTCACCATTCTTATTATATATTATTTTATTCTTGTCCATCTTTTCACCTTCTTTCGCTTCTTTCCTTACATATTATTTTATTCCCATTTTTCCTACCTTGACCTTGTTGGGATTTATGTTTTAAAACTATTAGATTGTAAATATAATCCATTGACCGTTATTAATAAAGTGTTATTATTGTAATAATTGTTATTGATTAAATTATTAATTTTGTCTTAATAATCCAAATCCAATAAACTAACATCCTAAGCTGTTTAATGAGTCTTGAACAGTATGTAGAGACATACAGGGATCAATGTTCAAGATCAGTTTAAAGGATCTATAGTATAGGGATAAGGTTGGGTACCTTATCCTGGTAACACTATTGATACGACTCAATTTGTATTTGATACAAACTCAATGAACAAACCCGTTCGTGTAGTTGACATGCGAGTGAGGGTATCCTATACCATGAGTTTACATAAGACTGAACTACGAAATAGTAACCACTAGATGTAACTCCGTTAACTAGTTAGGTTTTTATTTCACTAGGATGACCTAGGTAACTTAGTCTTAATCCTGAGTGTGTTATGAACTCCTGTTCGTGAGGGATTGTCTTTTGATTTGTATGGGTGGGAATGGCAAGATCGTCGACTCAATAAGCTTATCATTTTGGGGACAAGACCGAGTGAGGAGCTGAAAACATAACTACACAAGATGGAATTCACTCCTTCCCTACTTTAGGGTAAGTAAATGAGTGTTCCCTTAAATGGTGTCTCCAAGTCTTGAACAAAGAGCCCCACCCTCTCTATGGCACGAGAGGCGTTTCTGTTTATTAGTAGAACCATAAACAGGTTGTTCATTGGAGGAGCACTGGTATTTAAGGATTAGAGGTAACCCATGGGTAAAATGGTCAATTGACCTAAATTGTGTTACGAACACTCGTGAAGGACTTACTTACTGTTATTGGTCTATATCCATGGACACATAAATATATCTACAGTGAGAAGAGTTCAGCTATGAGTCTTTAGTGAAGTGTACACATAGTTAACGAATATTGAGTAATGTGGTTAATGAGTTTAGCCAATTAACCTCAGATCAATGTAGCTTCTGATCTGTAGGTCCATTAGGTCCCCTTCCTAGCTCGTAAAGGGCAATGGGATTTATTTATATTGGTTGTAATTTGAAATGTTCAAATTTACATTGGGAATTAGTTTAATGTATAGTGATACATTATAATATAAAGTTTGTGAAACTTTATTATATAAATTTAATTTTGGATATGATTCAAAATTAATTTATGAGAGTTAAAATATTTGAATGAATTCAAATATTAATTTAATGTGAATTGGATTCATATTAAAATTATTGATTATGAGAGAAACTTATATTTGAATATGATTCAAATTTAGTATAAGTTAAATATAAGATATTTAACTTAGCTATTAATTATTTGGAGAATTAATTAATAATTTAGTTTTATTTAATAAAATTTGATTTAATTAAATTTATAAAATAATATTGCATAGATATTCATTCAAATAAGATATTTAGCACGATCTACAGGATGACCGTGCAGTTCAGTGAGCTCTACTTGTCGATGAAGAAATGGCTTTGTGCCGCTCCTGTGGTTGTCAGGCTACTGCGCCCTAACAGCCTTACATATATTTGATTGCTCCTACATTCCAAAAATGACGATGATCAAAACGTTATACTTTCAAATAAATGAAATAATATTGTAACATAAAAATATATAAATAATTACCTGAAATTGTCGAGTGATGTAATGGTCACATAGAAAGTGCCAATTTTCCACCTGATTTTCCACCTTAAAATGGCTATCATTAGTTGCCCTGAATTTCTTCCACACAGTGAGCATCCGATGCTCAACAAACAGATTTAGTACTGGATCGTTAAGATCAAACGCAAAATAATTCTACAAAAGAAATAAATTTGAAGTCAGTAAAGCTTTTAATTATAAGGAAATAGAAACATACATAAATGTTTATGAATTTACAGAGACTTATCGCTAGGCCGCCCTTGACGACCTGGATGCACTTTGGTGGTACATCTGCTAACTTCAGGGCCTGAATAGGAAATGTATCTCGTGTCAGCATACCGATCGTGTAACTGAAATGACGGATGTGTGTCGAGACAGGTCTGTCTCCTCTAGAGGGGATGGAAATGGGAATTCTCCAATTCTGCTGTACGTATTGGTCGACATCTATGTTTCTAGAATGTCGCCGTACTCTCCTCGCAGTACGTATCGGTCGACATCTATGTTTAAAATTCAAATGCAATTTGAGTATGAAATTCATATTCAATATTGAATTCGATAAACACGCCTTAGCTTTATCTCAAATTTACTAAACCCTAAACCCTAAAAAAATATACATATGCACTAAACTATACATACCAATACATTGCACATTACACATGAAATATACATATAACACATACATATACATACACCATAAACATATACACATAACACATACACAATAAACATATACATACATATACATATACATACACATTAAATGTACACATAACACATACACACATATAATTAATACTTACACAAAAATAACCCTACATATACATATACACACACCATAAATTATACTAACACATATACATATAATTATAAATTACACATAACACATACACATATAATTATACTACCATATATACAATAAACATATACATATACATATACAAATATACATATACATATACATTAAATATAAATATACATATACATTAAATATAAATATACATATACATTATATATACACTTACATATAATTAAAATTATATTTACAAAAAAAAAATACCTAAATGCAAAAAAACGACCTCAATACGGCAGTAGGACGGCACTAGGCGGTGCAGCGGTGAGACACGGCAACGGCGGCAACGAAATTACACTCTCTCTCTGTAACACCCCAAAATTTTTAAGATATTTTTTGTTATCATTTTATTAATTTTGAGTGTTATTTTGTGAAATGGTTTTGATTTGTGGAGATTAAGTGTCTTGGAAAGATGTGGGGTTAATGGTTGAAAAATTGGAAATTCTATTATTATTATTAGTATAATTATTAAGGAGAAATATAAAAGAGGTGAGATAAGGGTTATTAATGAAGAGAGAGGAAAATTAAATCGGAATAGGAAGAGATGAAGGAAAAGAGGAGTTATTTGGGGGGAAATTAAATAATAATAATGGCATTATTGTTATTATTATTATTAGAATTTAATAGATTTAAATACCCACTCGGGATGTGTGCCAAATTACTATTCATCACCTTCTTCCTTCATCCAAGAACCCTAACCCTAGCCGCCGTGCCTCACCTCCGGCCGCCGCGAATCCCACGACCGACGCAGCCGCTGCACGACGACGATCGCAGGACGAAGCCTTCAGCCGCCGCAGTCAAAGCCGAACGCATTCTTTCTCCTTCGCGCGTCTCCTCATATTCGAAGTCAGTCGTTCCGTGTAAGCCGTACGCTAGCCACGCTCCAGCCGCACGGGTTCCAGCCGCACAGGTCCATGCCGTGTTACCTCTCCAGCCGCACGCGTCCAGCCGCCCGGGTCCAGCCGCTAGCGTCCGCCTTCACCAAGCCGCGTGAGCTGCCGTTGAGGTCCGACCGCGTTTTCCCTTCATCGAGCCACATGAGTCGTGTTCGTCAGTCCGAGTAGTTCCTTGTTTTGGAGTCATTTTAGTGAGTTTTGGCTATAATTGATTGTGATGGTACTCCCATTAATTGCCTATTTTGTCCCAAATGAATAAAGTTATGGATTTAAGTGGATCTATGTTTTTCTTGAAGGAACGAATATAATTGGAGGAACTGAGACTGTGAATTGTGCCACTTAGGGTTGTGTTGGATTCAACCCTAATCTTGGGGTAAGCTCGGATAAGTTTGGTTGCTTAATTAAACAGTAGGGTGATGGTTGACAAGATTATTAATGTTAAGTTTGTTTATGTTTAGGACTGAGTATTGTGAGGAATTGACTGCTAACCTGTGAATTTTTAGTAGATCTCCTAGTAAGAGATTTTTCACCTTTTGTTTGAGATGCAGTACTATTGGTGCATGATGCGATTATATGTATTTATGAGTATGTGTGTTGAGCTGAGATGTTGATTTTATGATGAGCATGTATAGCCTATAGTGTTCTGTTGGTCTGCTGGTTAGAGTCGTACCACGAGGGGTCCATCAAGGTCCTCCCCTATACATGTTTGAGTATTATTGAGACGTGATTCGACGGGATCACTTACAGCCCGACTCTCCTTTAGGGTGATTCCTTCGGGTTCACTGAGAGCCTAGTTCAGTTCCGGTGGGACTACTGGATAGTGTGCGTTCGGGAGCACCATAGAGCGTGGTACTTTATTACAGGACTCTAACAAAGAGACTAACAACACATAGGGAGACTAAGTATGGGTCTCTTACTGAGTATAATTTTATACTCATTCTTTTAAATGTTAAATTTTCAGGTAAGAGTAAAGGCAAGGGCAAGCTGGCGAATGACAAGAAGTGACCATGGTTCGCCATAGGGAATAGCTTAGCTTTTCCGCATTTATGTTTCAGTATTATATTTTTTTTTGGATTTCAGAACTTTGGTATATTTATTTTAATGTATTTCTTTAATTTTATGGGCCCAAATTAATATTTTGTTTTACCACTTTAGTTACTTATTTATTTTCTTATTATTTAAATTTTTCTCAACTTATAAATTAATTTTCCTTTAAAAAAAAAAAAACTATACTTATTTAAATAGTAACGACCTAAACCTTCTAGTAAAGTTGGGTCATTACACTCTCTAACTTTCTTCCTTTCTCTCTCAAAGATTTGGATTGTGAATGAATTATGAGAGAATTGCCAAATGAATTCGGTTAAATAGGCAAGACTTTCCGCGACGTCTTCGAAAACATCGCAGAAAGCAGGTATCCACGACGTAGGAGGTAGGTGATGTCGCGATTTAGGTTCACTTATCGCGACATCTGCTCGGCCACGTTGCCGAAAGTCCAAAAATGAATTAATTACGTTTGACCTTCGGCAACGTTGGAGGACAATGCGTCGCGGAAGGTCGAACAACGAAATTAATACGTTCGACTATCCGCGACGTGCGTTACCGTTGCCTCGTAGAAAGTTGAATCGTTTCGTTAACTTTTCAACCTTCGGCTCGTCGGAGGACATTGCGTCGCGGAAAGTCGAGCAACGAAATTAATACGTTGGACTATCCGCGACGTACGTCACCATTGCGTCGCAGAAAGCTGAATCGTTTCGTTGATGTTTCGACTTTCGACAACGTACGAGGACACGACGTCGCGAAAAGGTTTATAATTTCAAATGATCATTACACTCTCCGCGACTTCTTGTAGAGGCGCGTCGCGGAAAGATTATCATATGAAATTAGGGTTTGACTTACCGCGACGTCGGAGGGTGCCACGTCGCGGAAAGTGTAAAAACAAATTAAATATTCAGCTTTCCGCGACGTGGAGATGACGTGCGTCGGGAAAAGCCTTGACCAAAATGAATCGTTTCACTTTCAGCAACGTGTCCGAGTGGGATGTCGCGAAAAAGTGAAACAATAAATTAATTACTACACTTTCAGCTACGTTCGTTTTCTAGACGTCGCGGAATGTGGTATTTGGCATTGTGTTAATACGAACATCGCGAAAAGTCCAGCAACGCCGACGTTGCTTTTAGTGACGTCGTTTCTGGCATCGCGATATCTCTATTTTCTTGTAGTGAAAGGTGAAAGACCTCAATAAATAAGGCCTAAACCCAAGTAAAAGAAGAAGTTTTTGACAAGAGACTCTAGATTTTCTGATGAAAATGAGAGGAGAAGGTTTTGAATGTTGAACAGACGGTTTCTTCAACCATCGAATGAGAGAAGAAAGCCAAAAGTCGAGAAGGAAGAAGTTGAGGCTAAGTATCTTTTGTAATTGATAAAATGAATTATATGATTTGTTTGTGTGATTGATACATTGTTTGAAAGTAATAAATGTGATTTATAAACGTTTCTAGCAGTTGATTACCTTAATGTGATTAATCAAATAGGTTTTGCATGCTTATTACTGTACATAGTAAGATCTGTTTTATCAATGATTGTGAATGATTAAACGTTTTCTGTGAATGGATATGAGAATTGTCATAAAGGTGATAAAACGAGATTTATAAATGGTTATGGATGAAAAATTGGATTTCAAATATAACTTTTAAACTTTGACCTTGATTCTAAAAAAGAGACGCTCTATAAATGTGATTTTTTGGGTACTCTTTCCTTTGTGGTTGTGTATAGAAGATGATTTACTAATATGTGAAAATCCATGGTAAGGATAAGTGGTGAGCCGTTACTCCCTTATCGTATTCACGTGGTTGTCTGATGAGACACTAGTTGAGTGTGGCTCCCACGTCTGAGAATAAATGAATGTTGTATGACCCTAGTGAAAATTTCAGGTGACTCACATGATTTTGGTGAGAGCGAATCTCAAGTCTAGGCGAGGGGAAAATTTCAAGTCTTAAAGTTGAGCTTGTTGAGAAATGAATCCAACATATGGCCTTGTAATGCTTGTTGGGTGAAGTTTGAGTAAGACGGTGATGAGACGCTGGTTGAGTGTAACTCCGAGGTCTGAGAATGAATGAATGTGGTGAGACGCTGGTGGAAATCCCATGTAACTTACATGATACTGGTGAGAGTGAATCCCAAGTCTAGGCGAGGGGAAAATTCAACGTCTCAGAGTTAAAATTGTTGTGAAATGATTCCAGCGTATGGCTCTATAGCGCTCGTTGTGTGATAGTTTGAATTGTTGTGGATTATGCAATGTGTGTTCATTGTGCGATGTGACGTACTTTATTTGTGGTGGCTTGATATTATTATTTGTGGATTCTATGCATTTTTCCCAAAAAAATTTCTTAAAACCTATCGCTCACTAAGTCCGTTTAACTTATGTTTTAAGTGTTTTTCCTCCCCAGGTTGTCAGACGTTGAGGTCATTCAAAGGTTGGCTCTGAGGCGTTGTAGCCTAGTTATGGAAGGAAGACATAGTTACTTTGTAGTTTTACATAGCGTGCTAACCATGACATCTCATCATACGCCTAAAGAGCTTGTTGGTAAGCAAATGACACCTTTACGCGGATCGCCAGACTCAGAAGGAAGGCGAGTGCATTATCCAGGTTGTGAAGCCTAACTCGATGAGTGGTGGAGATTCGGACTCAGGGTCGTTTATATGCATAATTAATTCTATGTGATAAGTCATTGGTCAATGATCATTGCATGTGAAATACTCACTATGTACCACTTCATCGCATAATAGCTAAGTCCTTGTTGAGTATAAGTTTTCTCATTGTTTTTCCAAGTATAAGCAAAACAGGTTTTTCTGGGTGATCCAAGGTCGAACACGAGGAATTGATATCAAAGCAACTAATTTTAGGGACTACTCCTTAGCCAGGAGGTATGAAAGAATGTAAATTTGAACTATAACTACTTATGTACACTAGAGAATTCTATAAAGGGAATTGAGATGGATGCGAGATGGAGATAAGAACTAACTTGTATTAAAGAAGGGAATGAAGGAATGTCTAAGTATTACTAGACGATTAAGCCATGAAAATCTTCATGCGATATAGGTTTCTTAACTAGTTTTTTATTAAGGCGAGCTCCTCTCGGAGTCTTTAAATGCCACATATGGTCACCTTTCGGGATCCAAGTGACTTAGTCTAGCTAAGCGAGATACATCTAGAAGGTTTCACTTATAAAACATATAGAGCTTAACGTTTAAAGGCACCAACCTCTCGGTGCCTAATGCCCACACTTGTCCTCCTTTAGGGATACAAATCTTGAAAGTTGTCTCGCCAAGGTAGAGTTTGTTTCCAACTCCTCATTTGCGCACGTTAGCCTTGTCCTTGCTACTTACTCTTTCAGGTAGTTGGCTATATGCACTAGCCAAGTGATGAAAATAGCTCATCTAACGTGATAATAGTGACAAGCTAAACTTCTTATCAAGAACTTGTCACAAACCTAAACTACGAATAACAAATTGATAGGTGAAAGGTAAAGATTTGATGGATTGAAGAGGTATATCCATAATAAATATAAATTAAATATTATATAAGTTGCTGGGTTGGAAAGGGCAGGGGAAGAAGAAGCTGTTCTGTCAAGGGCGCATGGGGGAAGCTTTAGCGCCATATCTTGAGGCTAAAGAGGCACCCGTTCTATCTTTCTGTCTTTTATGAGAAATAGAGTGAATCCCCACTCGCACAGGTAAGAGGTGTTGGAGCTCTAGATCAGTAGAAAGACTTGGAATAGACTACGAAAGAATATAGGCCTTCGACCATTGTACAATATGAACAACATATATTACAAAGAAGTACAAAAATGGAAAGAAAAGAGAATGGAAAAGATTACAAGTTAGGGTGAGGTGGTAGGTGGATTCTTCTCTACCTAGAATAGAAGCTTTCACTTTACAATCTGACCGAATAAGAAGACGAAAAGCTCTTTACAGGTGGTGGAAAGGATTCCTTTCCACCTCTCTCTAAGGTTTTGGCTCATTCAGGCCTTCTTGTAAATGGTGTAGAATGAGTCTTTTTATAGACAGCTTTTGGGTGGGAAACTATTCTTCTAGATGTGTCAACGTTGAAAGCAGTATCTGCCAATAAGTCACATCACTCCAACTACAACTTTTTTCTCTTAGTGAACCTCTTCTTGCGTCTTGATATGGCCTTCTCGCATAATATACGCATTTTGACACTTTTACTATGCGTTTTGACTTCATTATTCTACCTAAAATACTATAATATAACTTCAAGTTATCAGTAAGCCAAAGAGCCAAAGAGTTGAGTCTGGGGAAAACTAGTCCTAAATGTAGTCCTTTAAGAGAGATAGTTAGGCGACCTAGGTGGAGGAGGAAGTGCCACCTTTACACCTCTAGGTACCCACTACAAGGAGCAACGTTTAGTGGTGGAGAAAGAAAAGGAAAACTTCAATGACTATCCTTGGGTTGGATTGTATATGACCAAGAGGGAGAAAGGACACGAGCGGAGTCGAGTGCCCCCAACCACTGTTACACAGAGTATCATTAGGCGGTGGATGAACGACAGAAGGTGTGTTGCCTTCTGTGGGTAAAAGAAGGATGTGAGAAGATAAAAGGTGGTTATTTTATCAAAGTGAAGGTTTTAAAATTATCTCGTACTTACTTAAGTTTTAAGTTAATACATAAAAGATGGTAAGTTATTTTCGCTATTTTTTGTATTTCTGTGATTTGTTTTCCACTGCAAAAGGTGTGAAAGTCTCTAAGGTTCAATGGAAGAGCGTTTCGAAGAGACAAGAAGAGTTAATCTGCTCACTAGGTATTTGGCGCATTATCTTACGAGAGGTATGCATTGAATGTAGAACGTGACATTTGGTCGCATGGTGTGACATTTGAGGTGGAACGTGACATTTACCTTTTGCTTAAATTGGTCTTCTCAAGTTTGCTATATGGTTATCTTCAACTGGGTTTTGTTATCGTCCTTCCTTCTCATGCTTTGTAAGGTATGCAAATTGTTAATAGAGCATCCTCTTCGTGATAGATGGTGTCAATTATTAATGTCCAATTTTGATAGGGGTAAGTGTACCTTACCTTCACGTGACACTAGTAGTGAATTTGTTTGAAAAAGCTTTTAAAGAGAAGAAGAAAATGACTTATTAAAGAGAAAACCTTAACACTGAATAGTATTTGTTACATACACTCCGATATTTAGGTCAAACAGTGAAAAAGTGTGGAAGTTAGAGAAAGTTTGAGAGTCGGACTCAAGTTACCTCACATATGAAGTTATTATGATATATTCATAGACAAAGTTGACTTAGGGTATTCATAAGATATTCAAGTCACTATAGGATAAAGATGACTAATTGGGCCAAAGGGGTAACTGGTTTTGTGTTTGGCTAAGGCCACCCTCGGTCAACATTCTTTCTTAGGATAATTATAATTGATGACAATTTTAGGAATAATAATTAAGGATATAGCAACATTTAAAATTTTTTGTAAATATAGCAAAACTATCGTTGATAGACTTGTATAGCTGATAGATTTGTATGATCTATCAATGATAGATCAATATTTACAACATGGTCTATCGGTGATAGACTTCTAGCATTGATAGAATTTGACAAATTTTGCTATATTTGCAATTTTTTTAAAATGTTGTTATATACTTAATTATTTTGCATCTAATGGCTAAATTTGCAACTATCCCTCTTTCCCTCTTTCTTAAGCTATATCTTGGCCTAAAGTGTTTATTTTATGGATTAGGGTGGTCATAAAATATGCCTCGTTGGGCATTGCTAGGGTCAACCCCAACCAAACTTCTGGTTTGGGCCTGGCTCAAATCAATCCCTTTTCTATGCCCACTTCAGTTTTTAGGTGTTGCTTTCAGCCTTATGTATCATGCTTATTCTTAACTTTATCCTTTCTAAATATCAATTATATTCTTTAGTCTAAAATCAACTATAACATAATCTATAATCAAATAAAAATTTATAAAAGTATAATATTTTCAACTTAGAAAATATGAAAACTACATTAAAAAATTCAAAATTAAGTAAAATCAAAGGAAAGTTAAAAATAATAATGAAAAAGGTAATATAAAATATGTAATTATTAAAGGTTGATAAAATAAAATGGAAAATCATAAATTATATGTAGAAAATGTTAAATATGGTTGAAGAATCCAATTTGAATACATATTATATAGAATTTGATATGTCATATAGAGTCACGCACAAATATGTCGGCATTACTATTTGCGATATATAAAGTTTATATATTAGGGATAGAGGTTATGCACTTGTAAAGCCCCACTCACATTAGTTTTTAGGTGAAAAAGTTGTGGACAAAATAAAGAAAATAATACGATTAAATTAAAGATAATAAAGCAATGTTTTTTTTTTTTTTTTCCTTTCAGGAAAGATAAAAAATAATGTATATTATTTAAGATTAATAAAAAAAATAAACTATTTACATTTTTTTTTAAACAATTACTGAAAAACAAAAATCCAATACCACACCTTGATTTTGTAAATACTTTGCCAACTTTATCATTTTTGATAATTTATAAAAGTGACTAAATAGTATAGTAAAAGATCCAGGTTATTGTCTTACGATTATTTTAAAACAATGTTATGTTATATTTTGATTTTGTTGGATAACTATTATGTTTTTCTTAATATTTGTATGGTAACTTTTGTTTAAAAGATATTTTAAACAAATTTCCTATTAATGTATATATATTCACGTTTTAAAAAATTGACATTTTTAATTAAAATACTCTGAAAACAAATGGTTAATCCTATTTTTAAATATATTTTAAGAGTATGTATTAGGGTAGCCCAAGATGTGTTTTATTTTTGTTGTTAAAATTTAAATGTTAAAATTAGTTTGTTTTTATGCTAAAAAAATCTTAAGTTTGTTGGTGTATAACTAATATCCGGTGAAAATATAATTCTTAATAATTTTGGAAACATTGTCTCATGGGCACTTTTTCTTGAAAATTATTATTATTTTATAAAATTCAATAAATAATAACTTGAAAGAAATTTTTAAAAATAGTAGATTTTACAAAATATTTACAACCTATAGCAAATTCTATCACTGATAGTTATTGATATGCTATAGTGATAGAAGACTATTAATGATAGAATTCAAAATTTTGCTATAGCTTGTAAATATTTTGATTTATTTTGCTATTTTTAAAAATACCCTTAACTTCAAACTAATTAACAATAAACATTATTCTTTAAGACTTTTCTAATTGCTGCAAAATATTCATGCCAAACACTAATACAAACTTGGTCTTTCTTGACGTTAAAAATTTTTAATTTTTTGATGGTCATAGCAAAGGACCATCAAGAAAAATATATTTTTTGATATAATATTTATCTTGACAATCATGTACGTCAAGAAAAATCCCCTTATTTTGTTGAAGAAATACCAAAAAACGTAAAAAAAAATGTGAATTTTTTATTTTTTTGAGGGGCATAGTTTTCTTATTTTGTTGATCGTCAACAAATGTCAAGAAAACTATTTTTCGGTGGACAATAAACATCAAAGATAATATATTAGTTGACTGACAATGCTCATCAAGTTAGATAGATTTTCTTGATGGACGAGGCACATCAAGGAATGAATTTTCTTTGATTTGCAATGGCCATCATCGAAAAAAATTAATATATTTGTTTTGGATTTCTTGATGGGTTTTAGAATTTTCTTGATGGGTCTAGGATTTCTTGATGAACAAAGACAAAAAATCATGGACAAGGTCCATAAAGAAAAATTATATGTCCATCAAGAAAAAAAAATTATAATTATGCGTTTAGGATAAGATCATGGGCAAGTCCCATAAAAAAAATGAAAAAAACTATTTCTTATGAAGCACGAAATTCGGACCCTCGTTAAAACGGGCTCATAAAAAACGATATTTATCAATAATATTCTTAAAGCTTTACTATTTTTTTTTAATTATTAGTACAATCCTCATGGAAACTGATATTCAGACTTTCTTGATGTCTTCCTATTTGATGGACAAAGATCAACAAGGTAGACATTTTTAAATTTAAGATAGACATTTATAAGATAATCAAAATTAAAGTTTGTAAACAGTTATAGAATGAAGTAATTAAATATAATACTTATAAGTTCCCTCAATTCAATTTGAAAGTACAATGCGGACTTTTTTTGTTTTTATCATTGATGTTATTTGGGACCAACTTAAAGGTATGTTAATACTTTAAGAAATTACCAACTTAAAGAACAAGCCTCAATTTTCTCAAACTTTTTTTTCTTTTCTTTTCTGGTTTCTATTTTTCTGAATTTTTTTTTCTTTTCTGTTCTGTTTTTTCTCAAATTGTGATGTGTAAAACCCCATAAATTTTGACAACTTTTGGAATGGTGAATACAATCTCTCCCCCTAAAAGGTAAAAAAACGGAAAAAAAAGAAAAGAAAAGTAGCCTATTGTCATTATAACCCACTAAGTTTTTCCCACCCAAAAGAAAAAAACTAATTAGCTTCATCTTTCAACTCAGATAAATCCCCTCCTCTTGCAAAAATATTGTCCAAAAATCCACAGTCTCATGAGTTGGCTGCTCATTTGTAAAATTACCAAATTGACCTTCACTAGTTTCACCTCCAAATCCTTGTTGGTTTCCCACCGTTGCCATTTGGTCGCTGCCCAAAACTTCCCTCCAAAAATTCTCATCCGCCTCCGGTAGATTATTCGTCCACGACTCACCATTCTCCGCCGTGATGATGGAGGAGCTTTCGCTGGAGCAATGTGGTGGTGAAAAAGCCAAAGCAGATCTCGGCATCGATTGATAGTTCGTATATTTGAAGGGTTGTTGTGCTATAGATTCTTCTTCATTCATGGCGGGGAAGTTTCTGAGTTGTGGAACGTAATTTTGTCTTAGTCTTTTCTTCAAATGGGTGTGCCATACGTTTTTAATCTCATTGTCTGTTCTTCCCGGTAACCTTGCCGCAATTGCGGACCATCTAAAATTCAAAAACAAATTTTAGTTTTTTTTCTTTTAAGAAAAATAATATAAAAATGTGTTCTCTCTTGTACTCATTTTTGTTCTACACACTCCGGCACAAGCCATGATTACATAAAATAAAAGCATAACACTTTTATTATGGGTTGGAAAAACATGTTTGTGAATTTCAATATTTGGTAATTTTGTTTCTTAGTGTCACATGATGACATAAAATGGATTAGAAGACAATGCACTGATCGAGTACATGGATAACTAATTAATTAGCAAATGGTTAAAACCTTCAGCCTTTTTCGAGGAAATCAGAGTCACGTGAGTGTAATAAGTTGACAAATTATGAAACATTAATGTGAATAACACTTTTAAATTGTTTATATGAATACGAATTTATCTCCAAAAGTTTAAAAGAATATATAAATTTTAATTGTTATGTGATAAAAACTCTTTAAATATATTTTGGAGGACTACATGACAAATGATTCGTGTTTCTTGGTTTAATTTTTTTATTCGCTCATGATGTACCGACATGTCACATAAACAATCAATATATAAAATCATGTATAATTTAATGCTACTTTAAATATATTTAAATTTATTTTCTATAAATTTGAATCTATCTATTTCATTCCTTTCTACAAATATAAAGAAAATGCCCTTAAAATATAATTATAATACAACAAATTAAACCCTTTGAACACCTTTTGATGTGGGAAGATAATTGAATATTTTGGCCGCTCCCACAAAAAAATTGAGGGAGGGAAAGATTCTGAATATTATTTTCGATTGTTAATATATAACTAAATAAAAGAAATTGTTGTGATAAATTTTTTAATATTGGATGCGTTATGGATAGTTCCACTCATTTTTACCATAAATATGAAAGAAAATTTCCATGAGACAAATTGTTATTAGACACTAAATAGGTTGAACAAAGATAGGTAGATGCAATACATTCAAATATTTATTTATAAAGTTAAGATGGACGTAATAAATGGTTTGGAGACCAGAAAAGAACAAAGAGTGATGGAACAAAAACCTGTTTCCAAGCATTTCATGTAGATTAATAATGGTTTCCTCTTCTTCTGCGGTAAAATTTCCTCGTTTAATGTCTGGCCTTAGGTAATTTGTCCATCGAAGTCTACAACTTTTTCCACACCTTAATAAACCTGATAAACCCCATTAAAATATTGTGACAAAAAAAATCTGAATTCATTTTAAGAAAAATAAAACATATCTATCAAGTAAAGTTTTTCGAGACATAGTAATCTTTTTAAGATAAATGGAAAATTTTATCCTTTCTTCACTCTTACCGTTCTTAGAAGACCAAAAAAACTCAAATTTTGAATAAAAGAAGAGACGTTACTCGTAATTTTAAGTTTTATTGCAAATGACTTGCTAAAAGCTTGAAAACACTTAAGCGAATGATTTTGTAAAGATACGGTAGACGAAAACTCTAGCAATAAATGAAGACGTTAAAAGATATGAGATGATGATAATTACCAGCTTGTTTAGGGAGGGCTCTCCAATTTCCATGGCCATAGAGGTTAATATAATTGATGAGAATCTGATCTTCTTCAGGAGTCCAAGGGCCTTTCTTGAGCCCCATTTTCTCACAGCATGGAGCTCTCACCATCTTGTATATTTCCCTATTGAGAGTTATTGTAAAAGCCCTAAAAGAAAGATGAAGGCTAAAATATATGACATATAAATATATATATATTTATATATATATGAAAGAAAAGAGGTGTGTGTGTGTACATATATATATATATGTATTAAAAAAGAGAGGAAAGTGGGAAGAAGATGGGTACAAAAAAGAGGGCGCACTTGTGATTGTTGTTTTTAAAAGGGGAAAGAAGAAAAAACCAGCCTACAAAATAATAATAATAATAATAATAATAATACAATATATCCTTCGAGGAAATGTCGACTGAAGAGCAGTCTTTCTTTTTCTTTTTGTATTGGGGGGCTGTTTGATTGATGTGATCCCAATAGAGCTTTTTTTTCTTTTTAGTCAAATTAAAACGTGCCCTTTTCTTTTTCCACAAATGCATTCACTTTTTTCATACCCTTTGTTACCTACAGAGAAATCATTTTCAAATGTTGAGATAGATTATAGTAAAAATTGTATGGATGATCCAAAAGTTGGGTCCAAAATGGTAAATGACTCTTTACGTTGCATTCAAGTGAAATTACAAAAATAAATTCTCCATGCAAAGAAGTCTCTCTTTCTCTCTCCCTCTCACACTGTTGCTCTTTTCCTCACCCATAGATCACTCTCCTTTCTCAAAGTTGAGGCAGAGCCGACTGATATTGAAAGAAGAAGTTAGGATTTGGAGGTTGGAAAGGAGAAGATGCTGAGAGGAAATGTTCGATTACCAAATGATAAGAAACCCTTGGATATATGATCTATAAACCATGTTAAACAACAAGACTCAAAGAACATAACCCCAACAGCTCTGAAACCGAATTGATTTCAACACCTAAGAAGACTAGATTCAAGTTACTTAGATGATCTAAGAAATCAAGGATCGAACAAAGTTTTGAAACTCTCATCAACCCTTGATCTTCAGAGCACTCCACAAGCAAGACAAATCAATCCTCACTTGAATGCTACAGATATTCGTGCATTCTATCACAAGAACACACAAGACCAAAATTCTACATTTTATAATTTTCAAATTTCATTCATTCAAATTCATCTTCTTTTTCAAATGTGGAAATTACAACCTTATTTATATTAATTAAAATATGAAATGAAAGGTCACAACATTTAATTCTATGCCTTTTCAACTGCCATAATAAATTAAAAGCACATAAATACATAATTCCTTAAACATTTAATATTATGACTTTTGGGTTGCCAAAATAACTCTTCAACTTCCAAGCATCGCATCTCTTCAACTTCTTCCTTTGATTCAATTATGATTTCTTGATCCATATTAGGTAGTGAGGTAGGAAGCGGTTGAATCGATAAACATGAAAACTGAGAGGTTGGATGCATACTATAAAGTCGTCATATGTTCAACTGAGTTTTATTTAAGGAAGGAAATCAAGGGAGGGATGGTTGAACAGCTAGGGTTTGGAAGAGTAAGGTGGCAAGATTAGGAAATGTTAAGATGAAGTTAAGATGAATGAGTGACATTGTAAAGTCATAGTAGGAGGGTGTCTGCTAATTAAAAGTTTAAGTGATATACAAGGGAATTGGTGAAATACTATAAATATAGGAGAACATGTTTGTTTGGGCGGAGCTGAAATTTGAAAAATCGGTACAACTGTACGAGATAGAAGTGGAGGTACCATACATCAAGATGCCAAATAATTAAGAAGTAAATAGCGGAATAGGAAGTTGAGTGTTTGCGAGTGACCTTTTTGAAACAAAACTTTTTTTGAACGTTGAAAAATATGTTTTAATGTAGTTGAACTTAACGTTATTTGATAAAAATGTGTTAGATAAAGATGAATTTCTTACCATATATGTGTGATGTGTTATGTAACCTTACAAGAATTCTGATCATGCTTTGTAGCTTTATTTTTCCAAAACGCAAGGGAGAGTTGTTATGGGTCTGAATGGAGGTGTTGTGGTATATTCAGTTTGTACTTTTGGGTTGCTTCTTCTGTATTTGTTTTAGCTTCTTCAGGCTTATTTTTTGGATTCTGGTTTTTGTTCGCTCATCCGTTAATGGTTGTGGTTTTGTTCTCTTCTTTTGAATGAATGGTTTGCTTGGATATATATATTTGTTCTCTTTATTTGGTGTTGGGCCGGATGTTTTCTGTATGGGTTGTGTTCAGTTCTTATTTTCTACTTGGTTTGTTCTACTTGTTATTTTATCTCTGAGTTATTGGAGTCGTTTTGCTTCAGTGGTTTTTTTGTTATCTGTTACTAGTTTTTGGTGTGCTTGCTTGGACAAATAAAGGAAGTTGATTCCAAGAGGGTGTTTATTGAGAAATATGGTCTCACTTCCTTATTTATTTAATTAGTTATTTATCAATTCTGGTTCGGGTTTTTTGGCTTTTGTTGGTTGTTGGGATTATTGAGACTAAAAAGTATTTTCTGAAGTTGGTTAATCGTCAGTTTGCCACTGTGATAAAGATAGAGATGGCGGTTAGTTATCTTGAAGTTCTACTCGTGAAGAGATTTTTAGTTAAGAGAGATCAGAGACGATCTAGTGAAGCTCGACAAATTTATTGCATGGTGAAAGGGGAGTGTTTCTCTTAAAGTTATTATGGCGATTATTGAGTGATCATTGTTCTGATTTACATATTAGTATATTATTATCACTATGTACACCATATTGAGTACATGTGACGATGTCTGTACTATGCATCATAACTCTGTAATCATGAATTATATCACAAGTAGTATATGATCTCTTATCATGACACTACAACAAAAGTGACATTCTATGACATTTGAATACAATCCAAATTAAAAAAGGAAAAAAAATTGTCATAAATTGTCAAAATGCGCATTTTTAGAAGGAAAAGACGGAAATTTTCAGATTGACCAAATTTATGAAAGTTTTTTAATGTCATAAATCTATGACATTTTTTAAGTTAAAAGAGAGGAAAGAAAGAAAATAAAGGAAAGAAAGAAAAGAAAAGAAAGCCCCTAAATTTCGAAAACCCTCCCCCTCTCTTCACAAAAATTGCCACTGCACTTCCCTCACAGCAATCTTTCTCAATCTCTCCACTGCCAACGCCGGCGACTTCTGCGATTGAGCGCCGACCAGCCAAACGCACCGCTACCACCTCTTGTCGGCGTCTTCCCCCTCACTCTCAGGTTTTATTTTCCCATCACGCGCCCGAGTTTCCATCTTTTCCTTATGCCCCATCTCCGATTTCCGCCCTCCTCCTCTTTGTTTCAATTCCCCCTGTTTCTCCCCATCTCCGCCTGCTACCGCAACTCACGCTTCTTAGTGCCTCTTTTCTCTCTCTCTTCTTCCTTTTCTTTTTTTTCTGTTATTTTTTCCTCGCTTGCACACAGGTCTCCTTCCTTGCCCAAGCGCCATTTCACTGTCGCTGTCGACGGTGATTAGAATAGAGTGGGTTTCCATTGATAGTACCGTGTGGAAGTCGGCTGTTTATATCCTTGGTTGGCTCCATTTCGGCTATTTTTACTTTAGATTCAGGTTTTGGAGAATTTTATCGTGTTGTCCAACAAAAGTTAATTTCGTTTTGGGGAATTTCTAGTAAGTATCGAAGTTTTTTTTCTGTCCTTTCGAAATTCACTACACATTTCTGAAAATTGGGCTTTAATATCTGAAATTTCATTATGCCTAGGTTTGGATTGTGTTAAATTAAAGGTTTTAAAGAAGTTTTGGATCAAAAACAGGTTGGGCAAATTTTTTAATGTTTTTAGAGTTAAATTACAGTCTATATTTAGGTCCTAAATCTTGAAACTAATTTTATTACAGCTCAAGTGACTATGGAGGCTCCAGCAAAGGTCTTCAGTACTAAAGGTGATGCTCCTGGCGAGACTTGGCATATGGTCTTTAGTACTGAAGGTAAGTTCATTTGTTTTCCCCCATTTTGTGCGCCACTGATCAATCTCTGGTTTCTCTTCACCTCAAAGGTTTCTCTTCACTGGGCTTGGTACTCCTCTTTTTCCCTCTTTTCATTATTTTCTTTCTTTACTCCTCCTTAGATCTGTTCCTTCTCTGCCATTTTCTTTCTTTTATCATTAAATGTGGCCTCTTTTCATTTTTGTTGTAGTGATATAACTAATAAACAAATTAAAAGAAAATCAAATTAAAACATTCTAATTAATTAATTTTGTCTACTCCTCTTTCTTTCCCCCT
>CM046886.1:16224209-16252538 GCA_025688845.1 Cucumis hystrix | reverse complement strand
ATAATAATAATAACAATAATACCATTATTATTATTATTATTTAATTTTCCCCAAATAACTCCTCCTTTCCTTCATCTCTTCCTATTCCCATTTAATTTTCCCTCTCTCTTCATTAATAACTCTTATATCACCTCTTTTATATTTTTCCCATAAAACTTCCAACTTAACAATTTAAATCCACCAACCAATAAATCCAAAACCAATTTTAACAATAGGACTCCAATTTCCATAAATTAACCACTCATCCTTCCAAAATACTTAATCTCCACAATTTAAACAATTTCACAAATAACACCCAAAACTAAGCAAAATAAAATGATAATAAAAATAACCTAATAGTTTTGGGATGTTACAGATACTTCTTGGGAATGATACATTACATTCCAAGAATGAGTAAGTACACATTTGGGTATAAATATGTTGTCTCTTGCCATGGGATGCCATGGGCAAGAAGACTAGGTGAGGCAAGGTGACCTTGCTTGGGCAAGTATTTATAAACCTTCCCCACCGACCTTGAGCCTTAGAAGGTCGGCCAAGGGAGTTTCTAGAGGTTACAAGATCATTTAGTACATTACAAGGAAGCCGAGAACATTCTAGAGAGGACTAGACCTTTCATGACACTTGTTGACCGTCATAATAGCCTTCTAGAGTATTCCAGCACGTTTCAGGGCCTTCTTGAGAGCTTTCTGAACATTCCAGCACGTTCCAGCACTGTCTTCGGCGTTCTAGAGGCTTCTGGGCCTGTCTAGGCCGAGCATGGGTGGTGCAGCATGCACATGGGCGTGTCTGGTACCTTATGGAAGCTTCTAGGAGGTTTTCGGGGCGTCTGGACGTTAAGTGGACAAGGGCTCATGCTCTGGAGGCCGTGAGCGTCTGTCGCGGGCGTGGGCTGCGCGCACGGTGCTACGCGCAGCGTTGGGCATGGGTTTGCACGAGACGACGTGCATTTCGAGTTCGCAACACCCTTGTTGCGACGTTGAGACGTTAGCACATTACGAAGTGCTTTCCGTTGGTTATTGCGCCATCATCATCGAGGAAACGTTTGTTGTTGGCACATTTTTATGTGGAGCTCGCTATCCACAATTGACCTTTCCTTGAATTCCAGCTCCGATCATCTTTTATCGTCTTGACAACCTCTCGTCATCACTTAGGTGTACCTAGGTCCTCACGTCATCATTTTTGGTGTCGCACCCCAAAAATGACCCAACAAATTTTTTGCCAATTAAGGCTTCTTAGCATTGCCCAAGAGGAGCCAAATAAGTCCCAAGCAGTCCAAAGACCTAAGGAAGAGGAATAAATTCACGCCAATGTACACGAGACAGGCGCCCGCAGCCCTATCCCGGCATGGGCGTGGAGGGCGCACAAGGGCGGCAAGCAGGCAGACGAGCGCGCACGGCAGATGGACGTGTGCGACAATGACGTGCGTGCAAGGCGGTTTATGGCTTCAATGACGTTTGTACACTTCTATAAATACCCCCAAAGGGGTTCATTTGTAATCATCCTTGGGAAATCATCAATAAAGCTCTCTTAAGCATTTCATCAAACGCCTTGTCTTCAACTCTTGCCTACTTCTTACCTACGAATTTCCTTCTTCTCTCAAGTGTTCTAACAAGTCCCATTTCTTCTAAGGCTTACATTGGTGCATCCCCAACACCTTTGTGCCTCACGTTGGTTAAGTGAACAAAATAACCACGTGACACTTAGCTCTTCCTCCTTTTGGCTTTCGACTTCTTCTTCTTCCCTAGTGGTTTCCTCAACCTGCTTCTTCAACGCTCATAAACCTCCTGTAACAATTTAATAGAAAGTTTAGCCTCTTTTACCATTTTCTTTTGTCCTTTGGCCCTATTTATAGTGATCTTCACATCAGTGGGTCGTTTCCATGCTTTACATGTGTCGTTTCACCATTTCACTGCGCTATGCAGCCAACCCCAACTTAACACATAAACTCAATGTCAGCAACGATTGGACGTTTTTCTTGATACACCAACCTTATCTCCTTGGAAAGCTAAACTCTTTAATCGCCTGTCTCTCTTCTCGGGAAGCAACAAACATTTACTTCTCCTTAAAGGGTTGTCTATTCTTTTCAACATAACACCTAATTCCTTGTAATGCTTAAGCGTAGGTGTTGCAAAACGAACTAGGGCTAGATGTAACAAAATTAACATAAAAAAAATCTCTAACCCTTAGAACGTAAACAGACTGTGCATAAACAATTAAATCATGAATAAACATACCTCTGTGCCAATGTTCCAAATTCCAATTGTCTTTTTCGGATAAGGATGATTCTCCAAATTTGCATCACCAAAACATTGTCAAATCATAAGCGTTCTATGACAGTATCCACACATGAAGTGGAAATTCTACAGGGATAAAAGCCATAGGCAGCGGAACATTTTATAGAACCATACCTTAATTTAATTTGGGAATCCCAAAATATACCAATACATTGGCAATATTCAGAAAAAAAATTCTAAAAGGCTAAGCATACTTTTAAATTAAAAGATATAGAGAATGAAAAACTTACTTAGTTTTAGGCCTGTGCATCTACAAAAACTCCAAATTGGGACACCACCTGTCAGAGACTTTCTTATCCTCTAGGATGAGATTGGTATGTGGGAACCAATTGGGATGGGAAAAGGTTTAGAAATAAATTATTTTTACAAAGAGTAAAATCATTGGCTTAAATAAAAACTATTTTTTTCTGCATATTTATAACTCCCTTTTCTTGAGGAAGAATCATGAGATTCTATTGATTTAAAAAATATTAAATCAGTAGAAAACTCTAATTAATTAATTAATTTACCAATTAATAATTAATTAAATCATATTTAATTAATATTTGAGTTAAATCATATTTAATCAATATCTCTCCAATATCTTATAGTTTGAAATAATTTATTTACATAAAATTAAACTAAACTATTCATTAATTCTTCAATTAATCCAATCCACATTAATATTTGGACTCATTCAAATATTTTATCTCTCATAAATTAATGTGAAAATTGGATTTATATTAAAATTATTGGTTGTGAGAGAAATTTATATTTGAATATGATTCAAATTTAATTTAAGTTAAATATAAAATATTTAATTTAAGGGAAAATGCATAGGATAGCATTTTGAGAATATGGTATTGTAATTATAGTTCATTGTTTTAGAATTTTGCAAATATGGCAAAATTTTCTTCTCCATCTTAAATTTGTTATTATTCCCAAACTACCCTTCAATAACTTATTTCTCTTTCTCTTTTTAATGCCCTACTCATTATTTATTTATTCTCTCAATTTTTAAGGCTCTAATTATTTATTTTTTCTTATACTAGAAAAATTATTTATTCTTTCTGTCTTAGTCTTAATTTTAAAATATCAATTCTACAATAATTGCAATATGAAATATAATATAATGGTTGTTGATCAGAGTAATTTAACTTCATTTGTGATTTTTTTTTTTACTTTCTTTGATGTGTATTTTGAGTTGAATCTGATTCCAAATCATTTTGTTTTATTTTTTTACATTAATTTTTTTGGTTTTACTTTGTCACAGTTTCGTATATCTGTGATACTTATATTATATGTATTAGTTGGTTAATATACTTACTACTTGATTTTTGTTTTTTCAAATTTTATACAGTTCATTAGAGTATTATTGAGTATATGAATGATGTAACTCAGTGTATCATTATTAAGTATATCAACAATATATTGTTAAAGCATATCAGTAAAGTGAATCATGATCAAGTATATGAAGCAGGTTTACAAGCATATATCAAGTATATAAGTAGGACTTCAAGCATATCAAGTGCATTTAATCAATCAATTGTATAAGTGAAGAATACTAAATCTATCAGCAATGTATCAGGTGTATCAAACATATATTAGTAATGTTTCATGTGTGTATCAAAAGGTATCGTGTGTATCAAAGAGTATCAGATGCATCAAGTGTATCAATCAAATGTATCTGGTGTATCAAGAAGTATTAGGTGTATCAAGGGGTGTATTAGGTATATCAGACGTGTATAAGGTGTATCAAACGTATATTAGTAACGAGGGAATTTGTGACATTTTACCTCTTGATGTGTGGGTTGGACTTCGTTTTTGCTATTTTCACAAATAATAAAGTGTGTGTGCTATGGACTTAATTATTATAAGTTATTTTGTCATATTTGCAAGTGACCCTTAATAACTAGAAATTAAGTGAAGAATTAATTAATAGTTTATTTTTATTTAATTAAATTAAGAAGATATTGATAGATATTCAGTAAATAAGATTTAAATGAAATATTAATTTAATTAATTTTTAATTGTTAATTAATTAGTTTATTTGAAATTTCTATTAATTTAATATTTTTAAATTAATAGAATCCCATTATTCTCTCTTTCTCCCTTTCCTACTCGATGAAGGAAAGAAAGTTAATATGCAGAAGAAAAATAGTTTTTGTTAATCAATCAATGAAACTAATGATTTTGCTTTTATGCAAAATAGTTGCTCTCTAAATCTTTTCCCATTCCAATCGGCTCCCACAAACCAATCTCATCCCAGAGGATAGAAATATCTTCGACAGGTGGTGTTCCCAATTCGGTGGATTGTAGATTAAGGGATGTCAACAAGAGTAAGTTCTCTGTATCTTTTAATTTAAAAGCGTGCTTAGTTTTTTATTTAGAATTTTGATTCTAAATATTGTCAATGTACTGGTATTTTGAGATTCCCAAATTAAATTGAGGAATGATTCTGTAAAATCTTCCACTGCCAAGGGCTTTTATCCATTTAAAGTGACCCACAAGTACAAACAAAGAGAGAAGAAAGAATGTTCAAAAATTTTGCTCAAAAGATAGTTGAAACACTAGACCTACATCAAAGGATTTATAGATGAAGTACGGAATAAAATGGCTGAAAGCTTTATTAGCAACAATATATGAAGGTTCAATGGACCCTGCAGATGCTGAGGTGTAGCTGAATTTGATAGAGAAGTGTTTCCAGGTTATGGGTTGCCCTGAGGAAAGGCAAGTCAGGTTGGCTTTGTTTTTGCTACTAAAAGAAGCTGAGGATTGGTGGAAATCCATCTAAGCTCGACGAGGCGATACAGGTGTCATGGATTCAAAAACTTTTAGATATATCTTTGAAGAAAAATGTTATCCTAAGGTTTATCATGAGAAGAAACGAGAGGAATTTATGAAGTTTGTTCAAGCTTCAATGTCAGTAGAATACTATGAAATGATGTTTATAGAATTGTTGAAGTATGTAGGTTCAATAATAGAAACTGAAGAAGAAAGGTGTAGGAAGTTTGAAAAGGGTTTACGTAAGGGGATTTGTACCCTAGTAACAGTAGTAGCAGGAAGAAAGAGCTTTGCTCAGTTGATTAGTACAGCTTTACGAGTTGAACAGAGCCTGGAGAAGGATGAACTTGAGGAGGAGCAAAGGCAAGACACTTATATTTATAAACATCAAAGGCGGGAGCAGAAACATATTGTTACTAGAACATTAGGAAGGAAAGATTTCAATACTCGTGCTACGGTAAGCACAAGAAGTACTTATTGAAGACAAGGACAAAGAAGCTTTAGTTAACCAGCAAAATCAGCTATAGTTTCACAGTAAAGATAAGAATCTATAGCTAGCACGACAAGGAAACAATTGTGCAATAACTGTATAAGGTATAATTGGGGACAATGTCTAGTTGGAATGGATTTTTGCTCCCAGTGCAAGCAACCTGGGCATTTTAGAAGGGACTGTACTCAATTGAAGTTTGAAGGACAAACGAATTCACAAGTATAGTCATAAATTCTTATTTAACCAAAGGTCACAACAATTAGAGAATGACCAAGTGACGTCAAGCAAAAAAGAGTTGTAGGTAGACCACGACAGAAAGGAAAGATGTATGACCTAGGTCAATAAGAAGCGGCAGAGACACCTGATAACTTGCAAGAATGATCGTTATTGTAGCCCTTTATATTAGAATAATGAGGGTAAAATGCATAAGGAGATGATCAAACACATGACTTATGTTGTAAACGCATAAGTATTTAGAAATACAGCTTACATGAATGTTGTTCCTGTTTTATGATGTTATCATGTTTAAACGCACCATAAGTGGGAAAGGAAAACAGGAGTAGCTCATACATGACATCTCGCGCAAGGGCTATGCGATGGATCTCGCTTGACGATTAACAACTACAAGTAAAGAACCAAAACATCAAGCGAAGAAAGCTCACAAGAAGACAAGAATGGTAGTTGGAACGATGTGACCACACAAGGTCAGAGGACAGGACTGACACATTTAGACGAATAGAAGTGTTCCATCGAAAAGCAGCCTATACAAGCACTTCGTCTCCACTAAGAGAAGGAGGCCCGAATAGACCGAAGAAAGTCTGTATAAAGAGAGAGAGAGAGCTTGAGCAAGCTACCTTAAGAGAATGCAGCAGTGATGAACAAAAAGATTATTTGTCATTGATTCCTTAACTTGTAGTAGCATTCCCCATTCTCTTCTTTCCATACTTGTTATTTTCATTTATATTTATACCTCATTTTGTACATATTCTTTATAAACCTATACTCACATTCTTTGATATTTTTACATAAATATAGTTGTTCAATCCATTATCTCTCTTCTTCTACAAGTTAACGTGTTATTAATTGTTTGAGTAGGTAATAACACTTGATACGAAGAGTTGCTTATACATTTTAACGTGTTAATTGTACTGTTGTGAATGCTTGGCCAGCATAATTTGCTAACTACCCGAGAGGAAAAGTAGTTGGAACTTAATTATCATGCGTGAAAAGGAACTTTACCTCTCCTTGAATGTGTTTCTAACATTTGGATCCTGAAAGGAGAGCAAGTGTGGACAGTGGTTACTGGGATGTAACCGTCCTTAATCACGAAATACTATAAGATGCATAAGTGGTTTCTTCTAGACATAACTCGCCTAGCCATATTTGGTCATATACATCTCTGAAAAGTAGTCATGTGTGGCATATATGCATTCGAGAGAAGCATGCCTTAGTCACAAGTGTGTCTTAGCAAGTTGTATCGCGTCAAAGTTATCCCTTTACTTATCCACATGATATAACGCAGACATTCCTACCCTTTTTCACTACTGCAAGTTAAATGCAGTGTTTTATCTTTCTTTTTACGTTGCCTTACAGACTTTCGATGTGAAATTAGCTAATTCTTACATTTGTTATACTTTAATTCTTCCAACCTGTCTAAATGAAGAGTAGAACCTATAACTAATATCTAAAAACAGTTTCTTATGTTTGACCCTGGATCACCTAGGTAAACCTACTGTTTCGCTTGCACTTGGACAAGAAGTCGGAAAACTTATACTCAACGAGGACTTAAGAATCATGCGATTAAGAGGTACATTGTGAGCATACAACATGCTCTATGATCATACCCCATGACCCATCGCGTAGAATGAAGCACGCTCTACAGAGAGTTACGGTGAGCACATCATGCGCAATGGCCTAACTCGGTGATGTATTGCAATTGCATTAAACATAATTGTAACTTTTAAGTCCATGCACTGAATGAAAAAACCAAGTTTTTGGCTTCATTGCTAGAGAATTGATTTTTAGATGTTAGAGTATAATTTTACTTGAGTTTAGGCAAAACATATGATTTAAGGTATCGGAATAATCTGTGATTGCTTGAACCAAGCCTAAAATCAATGTATCTTTCGAATGATGACCTAGAGGAATCTCAATGGATGCGACTAGTTGGGAATGAAAATGAGAACGTCCATGAAGTCATCAATAGAAGTGTTTCCGTGTGGAACTAAGGATAAACACAATTTTAGTTAGCTAAGCACAAGGACAGAGAAAAATCATTTGAACATTGCGATGAATGATTGAGAGCAGAGACTTATTGCAATGATCAATCAAGACGCTGAGAGTCATGATGCAAATGATCAATGAAGTTTAGGAACAATGCGGTTAGGAAACTATGCAAAGCAGAAACGATGGTGACACAATGCTTCCTCGCCAAGAACCCTAAATGAACAAACACACTTATAACGTATAATTCTTCCTGCCGTTTCTTTTATTTGATTTTAAATACCCTTAGTTTAGTTTGCATAATCCCTACCCTTAGTTTAGTTTGCATAATCCCTTATACTCCTAATACCTCTGCTTATAACTCTTTTATTTGTAAATATATTTTGTATTCTTTTGTTTTCGCGTTATGTTTATCCCTTAACTTCTCGAAAGGGGTTGCGTGTTGCACCGTACCAACATAGGTAGTTTAACAGCCTTACACAAAGTAGGAAGCTAGATTACATAGGAAAACGTTGAAATCACAAAGTGTCAGGTCAAATCCCTCAATTTTAAACTTTTAAGACGCAATAAATATGTCGTACCTCGAGCCACGAGTAGTCACTAAAGTTGTTCACATAAATTTAATTTGATATGACATTAACTGCTTGGTAACCACTCTCTTAACCCTAGTTAAAAAGGTCTATTTAAACACTTCAAAACTCTGAGACATAACAGTTAGCCCAACACTACAAGTCACGAATCCACACATTGTAAAACCTTTAAAGTGCTACCATTCCAAAAATTTCTTCTTCAATGTTCTTCGTTGTATTCCAACCATCTTTCACAAAGAAATGCTCCCCTTACAAAATACCTCATCAGGCCAGCATATTACTAGTACTAAGAGCCCCTCCTTCTCGACACATGCTGCATTAAGGTTACAAGGACAAGGAAAGCACGAAAGGATAGGGAAGGCCGAGGTAGGAAAAATGGGAATAAAATAATATGTAAGGAAAGAAGCAAAAGAAGGTGAAAAGATGGACAGGAATAAAAGAATATGTAATAAGAAGAACGGTAAGGTGCGACAGTAGATTGAAGAGGATGGAAAAGAGTATCTTCCACTGGAAAGGACTTCCTCTCCTCCTGTTGAATCTACAGGGTTGGAAACAAGGGCCTGCGAAAGGACTAATCAAGAGACTCGGGCCCTTGAAAGAAAGAATGAAAGTGAAGGAGATGGAGAAAATGCATCTTGGAAAGTTGGAGAAGGAAGCGGTGAAAGAACTACTGTCCGGGGAGAAAGTGCCCAATCGCAAAGGGGGAAAGAGAGCCTCTATCAAGAAATCCCTTGCGAGCAGAGGAGGCTGAAAGGGAAAGTAAACTTCACGAAGAAGAAGAAGAAACGTGACTCACCTAACCTCTACTTCCAAAGTCAACTCCCTCGAAAAAGACTACACTTCAACTCCCCACAACTCCACAGCGGCCACCCCCACTCCTTCAATCTAAACCAACTAACCCGTAAGCTAATGCACCAATTTTTGCCCACTTCAAAGTTCTTAGTTGCATCTTATTTAATTTTTGTTACTTTTTACTTATTCCCTTTACAATGCAAGTGATTACTTTTCATGTACTCTTTAAGCATTTAATCTTTCTTGTCGCAAGTTGGCTCCCCGCCTTATAGCATTCTAATTTACCTTTGTATTTCAATAACACTTCAATGAAATAAAGTATGCAAAATAATGTTTCACTTGTTACCTTTTCGTTTAACTTGTTAAAGAACCTTAGAAAATATTTCTATAGTTTATTAAGGCATGCAAGCTTTACCTCAAACCACTCTTATAAAAACTTTCCTAAAGACTAATATTATCATTCATTGTTAGTAATGAGGTCTTTGCTAATCTCTAAATTTGGGGGTGCGCGAGATCCGTGTTAAAATTTTGAAAACTTTCCAAAAAACCTTGAAGGCAAGCAAAAGTAAGGAGTTTTAACACAAGTTAAAACTAAGCCAAAAGTAAAATAACTTTTGTAAATTCAGTAATCGTTGATTAAATTAAAATAACAACTCCTATGTTGCCTCCTCTCGCAAAAATAAGAAGCAAAGTTTTAAAAAGTAAAAGTTTAAAAAGTTGAGTAATAAGAGTTGCAGTTGAAAAAAGAAACAGATTCATAGAGCAGCTGTGATTTTTCACACAATGCTAAATCCATTGTAAACACAATAAAAAGCATTCTTTGGTAAAATAAAAGAGATTTGGAGCTTTTTCAAAATTTTAGTCATTACAAAAGATGAAAATAAGATTTACTAAAGGGAATGAACAAGCGTATTTTGAGTATTAAGTTTGCCACCTATTGAATTTAGAAATATTTTCATAATAAGAAGTATGAGATGGGGGTAATTCCTTGATAATGATTAAAACTTGCTTGCGTTGAGAGAAGTGTTGAAATACTGAGGGAAAGTGAATCGTTAAGGAGGAATGGTGCTTGTGGACAAGCATAATACAGAGCAAGGCTTGAGGACAAGCATTATTCAAAATTTTTGGGTGCAATAACATGCAAGAATGATCGTTATTGTAGCCCTTTTATTAGAATAATGAGGGTAGAACGCATAAGGAGATGATCAAAACGCATGACTTATGTTGTAAATGTATAAGTATTTAGAAATACAACTTACATAAATGTCATTTCTGTTTTTCGTTGTTATCATGTTTAAACGCAAGACAAGTGGGAAAGGAAGAAAGGAGCAGCTCATACATGACATCTCGCGGAAGGGCTATGCGATGGATATAGCTTGGCGATTAACAACTCCAAGCGAGGAAAGCTCACAAGAAGACAAGAACGGTAGTTAAAATGATGTGACCTCACAGGGCCAGGACATCACTAACACAATTAGAGGAATAGAAGTTTCCCGCTGAAAAGCGGTCTATACAAGTACTTCGTCTCCACCAAGAGAAGGAGGCCCAAATAGGTCGAAGAAAGTTTGTATATATAGAGAGAGAGCTTGAGCAAGCTACCTCAAGAGTATGCAGCTGGGATGAACAAAAAGATTATTTGTCATTGATTCCCTAACTTGTCGTAGCAATCCCCTTTCTCTTCTTTCCATCTTTGTTATTTTCATTTATATTTTATACCTTATGTTGTACATATTATTCTTTATAAATCTATACTCACATTCTTTGATTTTTTTAAATAAATATAGTCATTCAATCCATTATTTCTCTTCTTCAACAAGTTAACATTTTATCAATTATTTAAGTAAGTAATAGTTGTTGATAAGAAGAGTTGCTTATACATTTTAACATGTTAATAGTACTTTTGTGGACTACCTGAGAGGAAAAGTAGCTAGAACTTAATTAACACGCGTGAAGCAAAACTCTGCCTCTTTACGAAAGTGTTTTCACATGTGGACCTAGAAAGGAGAGCAAATGTGGACAGTGGTTACTGAGAAATTATCGTCCTTAATCACAAAATACTATAAGGTGCATAGGTGGTTTCTTCTAGACATAGCTCGCCTAGCCATATTTGGTCATATAAATCCCTGAAAAGTAGTCATGTGTGGCATATATGCATTTGAGAGAAGCATGCCTTAATCACAAGTGTGTCTTAGCAAGTTATATCGCGTCAAAGTTATCCCTTTACTTATCCAAACGATATCACACAGACATACCTACCATCTTTCCCTAGTGCAAGTTAGATGCGATGTTTTATCTTTCTCTTTATGTTGCCTTATAGACTTTCGTTGTGTAATTAGCTAATTCATACATTTATTATTCTTTAATTCTTCCAATCTGTCTAAACGAAGAGTAGAACCTAGAACTAATATCTAAAAACAATTTTCTGTGTTCGACCCTGGATCACCCAAGTAAACCTACTGCAATGAGCTTATACTTGGGCAAGTAATAGGAAAGCTTGTAATCAACGAAGACTTAAGAATCACGCGATGAAGAGGTACATTGTGAGCATACCACTTGCTATGTTCATACCCTATGACCCATCGCCTAGAATGAAGCACACTCTACAGAGAGTTACGGTGAGCGCATCATGCGCAATGACCTGACTCGGTGGTGTATTACAATTGCATTAAACATAATTGCAACTATTATGT
This sequence comes from Cucumis hystrix, assembly GCA_025688845.1. Taxonomy (NCBI): domain Eukaryota; kingdom Viridiplantae; phylum Streptophyta; class Magnoliopsida; order Cucurbitales; family Cucurbitaceae; genus Cucumis; species Cucumis hystrix. The sequence continues at coordinate 16,240,696 of CM046886.1, read as the reverse complement.
CCAAGCACTGAAATGAACAAACCAACAATAGACAACATTTATGGTAAGTTATTTATTTAAGTTTGTTTATTTGTAGTTAGGTCGAATGTTTTGGTTTGGAGTTTGAAATTTCGAAGACGAAATTTTTTAAGGGGGAAAGAAATTGTAAACCCCGAACCTTAAGGAATTTAGATCTTCTCAAGAGCTTGAAAGGATTTGTTTTGAATGAAGTAAAGATAAGGAAGTAAACTTGAGAAGTGTTATGATAAGTGTCTCTTTATATTTTTGGGAATGTTTCAAGGAACTTTGGGATATTTTCATGTTCAATGAATTAATTAAGTATAAATTATGAATTTTTTAGGACAAGGAGGATTAAAAGGAAATTCTTGAGACCAATGCTATATTCAAGTGATTGTGAGTAACATCGTGATTTCCAAAGTATTTATTGAACATGATTTCATGCTTTACAAGCAATAGCTTGTGAGTAACATCATGATTTCTAAAGTATTTATCAAACATGTTTTCAGGCTTTACAAGTGATAGCTCATAAAATGATTTTCTAAACATGATCTCAAGTTCTTATACAAGCTATGCTATTGATAAATGTTTTCCGAAATGATAATTCCAAGTTATGTCATGATTTCATGATTCAAAGAAATATTTCAAATACTTTCAAAGAAATATTTCATGTTTTCAAATGTTTTTATCCATGCCCGAATATTCCATAAGACCTATTGTATACATGTGGTTAACTTCATATTGATGGTACAGTTGACGAACCTATTTTTAACTATGGGCCATCAGGAAGGGTATATTTTTATGCCTTAAAGGAGGAGGGTTAGCTACCCATCGACTGTCCCATCTTCGAGCGAACGGGTTAAATGCTGCATATGTCTATGGAAGACTGTCTTCACAAAGCTATGCAAATGTTTCAAGTTTCATGTTATGACTGTTTACTGATAAATGTATTTAAGCTTTGGTTTGATACTAAAATGTTTATGAAAACTTGTTTTATAAAACCATTGCTCATTAAGTCTTTCGACTTACCCTTTCAAAAATGTTTTTCCACTTTTCAGGTACAGATTGTGGATCTCCACACATGTTGAACATACTACTGCTAGGCCAACTTAGTTTTCATTAATCAAGGCCATTGTTTTTGTTTCAAATTAATAATGTGATTTTTCAAATACTTATATTCATGTTTTGTTCGTTATCCATGATACCCTTCCTAATGATTTCAAATGGGTAACACTACGATTTAAAGCATTTCATGTTTTGACTTTCGTTGTTGATTGTTTCACGTTTCCATATCATGTGTCAGTTGAGGTTGTTGAAGAGGTGAATTACTTCAACTGACATCACGCCACTTCTTGGGCCAATCAAGAATGTGGTCGAGGGGAGTGTGACAAGATAGGTGTTTGGCGCAAGGTAGGTGCCTGGGCCCGCAACTGTATGGTTAGCCAACACTGCCCAGACCTATACCATGGCCTACCTGTGTGCGCATGTGGCATGTCCATGACGTTGTCATGGCATGTTCAGTGGCCTTATGTAAAAAATGGATTTTTGGTGTTTTTTAGATTTTGGTTGATTTTTTGATATTTTCTAAGTATGAGCAAGTTAATATGGAATATTAATTCCTTTGTTTCAGACCAAGAAGAGGAAGGAAGAAATTATAAGCTAAGAAATTTAACTACTAGTTTGTTGGTGACAAAATGATTTTTAGCGTTTATTTATAAACATGAGTTTAAAGCTAAATGTTTCCTAGCATGTTTGAAAATTATGAATGATATTTTCTTTACTGCTTTAGTAAACAATTTGCAAGCATGAGTTTAAGTTGAAATTTAAAAGTGTATGTTTAAAAGCATGAGTTTATGTAAGCATGATTTCTAAACTATTTCCAAGCATGTCTTATGAGTATAGGATATGAAAGAGATTTAAAGCTAGCATATGTTCAAAGCTAATATTTCAAGTATGTTTTCATGAATGTATGTCTGTATGTTCTATGCTACTCTCTATGACAGGTTTATGTTCACATAGTGGTTTTTCGTTACTCATGTAAAGGCTGACAAGCATACATTCCTTATACATCAGTAAAGGTGTAATGCTTTGTGCCTATATGGAGAAGGTTATAGTTAGAATTGTGCCTATGTTGAGAGAAGTACATCATTAACGGTAAGGTGTACCAACACCCATGTTTCATGTTATGAATGGGTTATAGATTAACGATCAAGGATAGTTTATGATATGTACTTCAAAAGTTTGTAAGTTTCAAGTTACTTGTTTATGAAATATTATTCAATTGCTTGAAGAAAGCCAAAGATTTATGCATGAGTATTTTGAAAAGGATTTTTAATAAAAATCATCACTCACTTAGTCTTTTAACTTATTCTTTCAAATGTTTTCATACTTTCTTGGTAGTGATCATCGTGTCGAGCCTACCTTACAACTGCTATTTTCTATTTGTGAGGTAAGGTTAATTTATCTTTTAGTTAGAATGTTTATGTTTTGAGCATGAGTTTCAAGTTGTGGGCCTAGATAGTAAGTTGTTATCTATATATTGAGTTTCTATCCAAGGTTGTAGTTGGTGGTCTAAGTTGTTTGGAAAGCATTTAGCCTGTGTGTTTTTTTTAAGCATGCATTATTAGTGTTGTGACTATTGGTTTAGTCATGTTAAGTTGCTTGGAAAAGTGTTATCAAATTATAGCAATGCTTGTCAACCCCCGACCCTCTTTTAGGGTCAGGTTAGGAGTTAGAGTTTCGGGATGCGGCGTGACATTGTTGGTTGTTGATAAAATTAGATTGTATAAAATAAATGCACAAGGTAAGATTTGAGAAATTATATTAGAACACCTCGTTGGGATTTATGTCCCAAAACTTGTAGATTGTAAATATAATCCATTGACCATTATTAATAAAGTGTTATTAGTGTAATTTATATTATTAGTTTTATCTTAATAATCCCAAATCCAATAAACTAACACTCTAAGTTGTTTGATGAGTCTTGAACAGTATGTAGAGACATACAGGGATTAATGTTCGAGATAAGCTTAAAGGGTCTATAGTATAAGGATAAGTCGGGGTACCTTATCTTGGTAACATTATGGATACGACTCACTTTGTAATTGATACAAATGCAATGATCCAACGCGTTCGTGTAGGTGACATGCGAGTGAGGATATCCTATGCAATAAGTTTGTATAAGACCGGGCCACAAAATAGTAACCACTAGATGTAACTCCGTTAACTAGTTAAGTTTCTATTCCATTCGAATGACCTAGGTAACTTAGTCTTAATCCTGAGTGTATTATAAACTCTTGTTCGCAAGAATATGTCTTTTGTTTTGTATGCATGAGAATGTCCAGATTGTTAACTCAATATGCTTATCATTTTGGGGACAAGATCGAGTGGGGAGTTGGGAACATAATTACACAAGATCACTACTACAAAAAAGGCTTTACTTGACGCTTAAAAACTCTCAAGTATTTTTTACTTGATGTTTTTCAATGCGTCAAGTAATCCAGTGTCAAGAATAAGGGAGTTTTACTTGACAGTTTTTAAGTGTCAAGTGCAATTATACTTTACAGGTAAAAAGCGTCAAGTATATGAGATTACTTGACGCTTTTTACGCGTCAAGTAATCCAGTGTCAAGAGTAAGGGGGGTTTATGTTTGACAGTTTTTAAGTGTCAAGTAAAATTATACTTGACAGTTTATGAAAATCAAGAATTTGTTTATTCTTGACACATTTTGCATATCAAGACTTTTTTTTCCTTTCAAATGAAAAATTGTACAATTTGAAATATCAATTTAATTATATTGAATTGTTTACATTTCTTGAATCAACCTAAACTTTCAATCAAACAACTAACAAATTGCATATATTTCATTGAACATATACATATAGTTGGTAATTTACATACTTACAACATAGAAACATATATCGTTCTTATTTATATTACAAACGAGTTATGAACATCGTTCTTAATCATAAAACACAAGTATATGTAATAATAAGAAATAGAGACATCACCCTCCTCCAAGCACCACAATGCTCTTAGATAACTCCAAACTGATCAAAGTTTCACTAAATGTTATCCTCAACTCCTTGAAATCTACAAACAAAATAAGAATAGCATTAAAAGTAAGAACTTTAACTTCTAATTCTAAAACTAAAGAAAATATATATAGAAAGGCAATGGCATAAGCAAAATAAAACTAAAGAAACTACAAATGAAGGTAGAAATAACAGATAAGAATATACCTTGGTACCCAGAGAAGAAGCAATAATACATTTTATAAGGGATGGGTCAACAAAGATGTAATTTCGTTCTCAAACTATGTCACAAAAAATGCAGAAATTCCACAAGTGTAATCATGATATCCAAAAGAATTATACAAAACAAGTTACAGAACTTCCACAACACTCAACACTTATTTATTTGGGATATATATGAACATGTATTTTGAAGTAAATTTTAGATCAAGAGTACCAAATTATGCTAATCCACATTGAAATTTTTTGAAAAACGTTTCCAACAATTTCTAAATGAGTCTCTCTCTTCTGCATGGAAAAAAATAGAAATCAAAGTTGTAGTGGTACCTACAGAAGGAAGAAAGATTGAAATAGAAGTACAAGAGGGAAATTGGGGGAAAAGAAAATTTTGGGAAGAAAAAGAGGGAAAAGTTTGTTTTTAAAAAATTGGAGGAAAATGGAAAATTGGAGAAAAAGTGGAAAAAGTTTTATTTTCAGAAAATGGAGAAAAATGTATTACTTGACATTTTTTAAATGTCAGGTAAATAAAATTAGTCTTGATGCTTTTAATCTGTCAAGTAATGCATTTTTTTCTATTGGTAAGTTTTGACGTTTTTTTTTGTAGTGAAGAATATCAAAACTGCAGGCATCAAGTATTGTTACTTTTGTAGTAGTGGATGCAATTCACTCCTTTCCAACTTTAGGACAAGTAAATGAGTGTTCCTTTAAATTGTGTCTCCAGAACTTGAACAAATGGCCCTATACCCTCTCGTGAGAGGGGTTTCTGTTTATTGGTTGGATCATAAACATGTTGTTCATTAGAGGAGCACTGGTATTTAAGGACATGAGATAACCTAAGGGCAAAATGGTAATTTGACCGAACTGGTGCTACGAGCACTCGCAAAGGACTAACTTACTGTTATTGGTCTATATCCATGGTCACAAAAATATATCTACAGTGAGAAGAGTTCAACTGTGAGTCTTTAGTTGAATGTACACATAGTTAACAAATATTGAAAAATGTGGTTAATGAGTTTAGCCAATTAATCTCATATTGTTGTAGCTTCTGATTTGTAGGTTCATTATATCCCCTTCCTAGCTCGTAAAGAGTAATGAAATTTATTTATATTGGTGGTAATTTGAAATGTTTAAAGTTACTTCGAGAAATGTTATGATAAGTGTGTCTTGATATTATTTGAAATGTTCAAAACCCAACATTATTTATATTGTTATAATGTATCATTATACATTATAATATAAAGTTTATATTTTAATCAAACTTTATTATATAAATTTAATTTTGGATATGATTCAAAATTAATTTATGAGAGATAAAATATTTGAATGAGTTCAAATATTAATTTAATGTAAATTGGATTCATATTAAAATTATTGGTTATTAGATAAATTTATATTTGAATATGATTCAAATTTAATTTAAGTTAAATATAAGATATTTAATTTAGCTATTAATTAGTTTAGTTTTATTTAATTAAATTAATTTAAAACTATAAGATATTGGAGAGATATTCATTAAATATGATTTAAATGAAATATTAATGAAATATGATTTAATTAATTAATTAGTAAATTTAAAATCTTTATTAATTTAATATTTTTAAAATTAATAGAATCTCATGATTCTCTCGTACTCCCTCAAGGAAAGAGAGTTATAAATACGTAGAAGAAAAACCGTTTTTCTTAATCAAAATTAATTAATTCAATGTTTTTCCTCTATGAAAAAATAGTTTCTCTCTAAATTTTTTCTCATCCCAATTGATTCTCACAAACCAATTTCATCCCAGAGAATAGAAGGTCTCCGACGGGTGGTGTTCCAACGTTTTTTTTTTTTTTTTTTTTTTTAGATTCAGTGGTGTCAAACTACGTAAGTTTTTCTTTTTCTAATATATAATTAGAAAACATGCTTAGACTTTAAGTTATAATAAGAAAATTAGTTTTTATATTATTTTGTCAATGTATTAGTATTTTGGGATTCCCAAAATAAATTGAAGAATGATTATGTAAATCCTCCTCTGTTATGGGCTTTTATCCCTTCACACCTAACTTGAGTTATTAATGGGATTTCTCTATTCAACATACTTGATCACGGAGTTCTCATTACTAAAATAAAGTAATTGCTTACACAATCTTTGCTTAGGCCACCTTCAAGGCTTTACCCTCGCTTTTCATTGGTTCCTCCAATCCAACTCTTTTTTCTCATATTGTGTGCGCTTATTCTAGAGAGATGTCGAGTACATAGATGAGGTGGTTCTAGAAATGATGCTCTCATTCCCTAACTAAATTAATATGAAAAGCTAATTAATCTTCTTAATCAACTAATTAAACCATATCGATCAGACTTAATACATGAAAATTAAAATTTGTACTAATTAAATAAAAGGTCTTCAACAACATTAGATTGAATATTTAATTTTTTAAACGCTAATTAAATATTCGTTCAATTTAATCGTAGGTTTGTTGGAGCAATACTTTTTCTTACTTGTTTTGTAAGTTAACCTAATCTATCGTTTTCTATGGGTTAACCTATCGTTTTCTATGGATTAACATACAATCAAGTATCACGAATCACGTATTAATCAAAAGCAAAATCATATAATTACAACAATATGATGATATTCGATTAAAAACATAATGTAATCAACAATCACAGTAAAACTCAGTTCAAGGACTCAAAAGTACATGGAAGTAGGGGGAAAATCCTAAAACCCAAGCTAGAGTGAAAACCTTAGTCCCATAATTGTGATTATGGACATCAAGAAATTTGTTTTAAGACATAAACACAAGAAATTTTATAGAGAGGAATCGTGCTCAAATCAACTAAAATTGACTCCCTAATCGTAGGCGGCTAAAGCAATATTTATTAAAACTATGATGGTGTCGCGGTGCTAGGGTGCAGCACATTGGCACTGACAAGAGAATTTTTCATGCATTAGAACTCAAAGCACCCGACCACACCCCACCTTCGTCGGTCCTCTTAACCCCCCGTCATTCTCATTCTCGCACAACCCATCAACCATTCCCTCTCACTTCATTTACCCCTTTCTCTACAAGTGGATCCCCCTCCCTTCACTTCCTTTATCCCTCGCACCATACTATCATTGATGCACCTTGTTGGTGAAGGTAGAACTGGATAATGCGATAAAGTAGGTACTAAAAGCAATAATTAGATGTCTGGATGTTTGGATGACACCTAGATCAAAAGACGCTTGGAGCTTAAATCCTAGTGGACGTCTGGTTGGTGAATGTCTAAACTGAACTCCTAACTCTAAAGTAGAAACTTATTAGATGAAGGCTGAGTCGCAGATTACACTTTCTTTAGGACATTTTGCAGCTCTGCTCAGAGTGCAAACAATTTTTTATTTGCTACATCGTCCCCAGGATAAAATAACCAAAAAACTCAATCGGAGTTCGATCGAAACCGATCAAAAAACACACTTGTAGATTACTTTGCTTGGAAACTAAAATGAAAATGGAAATGTGTTTTTAGAGAGATTTATAAGAGAATGAGTTATCGGATGATCGAAAATGAGAGAAGGAGGACATTATACAATGATAGGTTTGATAACACCTCAACAGTCATGTCAAAGCATAATGCCTCAACGCATTGTATCTCAATACAATCACAATCTCATTGCCTCACTTCAATGCATTCGAATTTTTAATGCCTCACCCGTCAACCCGCCAAAGAAAAACTTTTGAAAAATAATTTTATTAGTTAAAAAAAAAATTAAATAGAAATAATATTAATATTATTCCTCACTGTACCCGTCGGTCACTAACAATTAGTTTAGTTCAAAGAAAGTTCACGTTTAGTATAAAAGCATTTTGATATCAAGATCTCTTCCAAAGTTTCAACGTACTCTCTTTTAACTAATACCTTTTTATGTTTACTTTCTTTAATCAATCATCACTTTACACTCATTTTCCACTCACTTTTATTTACTCTACACATAATATCTCTCTCTATATATAAACATTGTTTTCATTGATATACTTTTCACAAAATATTTTGATAGTTCAATATTGTACGATGACAGGTATGTAATACTTAAATTGACATTGTTCTTGTCAAACAAAAAAAGAGAAAAAGAAAAAGAAAAGTTGACATTGTTTTTTCTATAACTTTTTCCATACATAATTGAAAAAATATATCTTTTTTTTTTTTGAAAGGAATGGTGTTATCTACGTTGGCTCTGAGTATGAGATCTTTGTTTCATAAAAACTTAGCTGTCTTACTAAAACCATAGATGTCAAATTTCTTCTATTCAACTTCTCACCTTGCCATTTTTAAAAACTCACAAAAAAAAAAAAAAGAGAGACATTGGACTAGTCCAAAATAATTTTTTCAAAATTAAGCCACGAATAGAAAAAGTTAGATTTCATACATTTTTTTTAAGTAGGGATAAAAAAAAGTTAGAGGTGCCCACAAATGGACCATTCATTAAAAAAAAAAAAAGAAAAACTAACCCTTTCTTTAGATATTTGAGTTCTAGAGTCAGGTGCAGTATAGGAGACAAATTAACTCCAATTAGAAAAAAAGGAAAAAAAATAATTTTTTGGGGAAAAATAATCTTTTAGTCGTAAGTTTCAAATCTTTTTTTATTAGTTCTTGACTTTTAATTTAATTTAAATTTAGTGATTAAATTTGATAACGTTACAATTTTAGAATTGAAATTGGAGTTTTGTTTTAATTTAGTCTTTAATTATTTCAAGATTTATACCTTCTGTTGATACCAAATTTTGGTCAAAGGAAAACATAGTTGAACCTCCACATGACATCAACGATAAATTTGTAATTTAGAAAAGAAAAGATATGCAAAACAAACAAAAATGGTTTTAATGCCTAAGCCAGTAAAAAAATTGATACTAAGGAAAAAGCATATAACTTATATGACACCTCATATGGAGCCATAAATGGGTGTATCTATAGGAGATTTGAGCTACAATTTGTCTTAATCCTAGTAGGGATTAGGGATATAAATTTCTTAATCCTAGCATGCTAAGATAAAATCTTATATTATCTTATATTATTTTATCTTTTTTTTTTAGATCCATCGTGCTCAACTAAAATCTACTTCTTCACACCTTATATCTCTATTTAATTTACACTAAAAAGTTTCTAAAAAGAGAAATTGATATGAATAGCAAAATATTGAAATTATTTATAAAATATAGCCAAACACATAAATAGACCATAAAAAATTTGATAAATTTTGCTAATAGTATTTTGCTATTTTTTAAAACACTCTTTTTAAAAATATGTTATTATTTTTAAAATTAGGTTAAAAATACAACTCTTAAACATTCTACATAAAATGAGAACCAATAAACCTAAAATTGGAAAATCAGACATAATAAACAAGTTTTTTTAATTTTCAAAACTGAGTATGGTTTTCAAAATCGTGGGTAAATGTAGATGTGGAAGCTAGAAAGAAAAAATAAAATAAAAGGTGAATATGGAGAGCCTTTCACATTTTCCCAAGTAAATAGCTGTTTTGCAATAAAATTATTGAATTAATTATCTGACGAAGTCTTTCAAATCTTAGACTTAAAACACCCAATCAAAGATATAAATTTTGAATTACTAACTTTTTCAAATTAATCTTATTACCACCAATACCATGGTATAAAATCGACCAAATGCGCTTCATTAATGCAATACATATAATTAACACCCAAAAGTTTCTCTTTTTTTTCTCCAACAAAATAATTAAAAAGAAGAAATACCTTATATCAATTCATTACAATAAATTTAATTCTTTTTTGTTAAGCATACAATAAATTAATTTAACAGTGTCAATATATTAACTTTTCTTTTTAATTAAATAATCCTAAATTTTCGCTACAAAATGATGATTCTTTATTAAAATGACCAAAATAATACAACTAACATACAAATTGTACTACCAATTTTGAGGTTAAAATTCAATCATTCCTCGACACAATGTTTAGATAATAATTATGGATTCATCATTCTTAATTTTAATGGTCTTATATCTTTTTTACCATACCAATTAAATATTCGTTTAAGTTTTATGGACTATGATATCATATTAAATAAATTTGAGAGAGCCATTCTTAAAACTAGTTGTCAATACAATAAATAACTCACACATATATATATATGTTTTATAGATGATGAGATTCCTTGATTTTTAACACCTCTTTTGAGAGAATTTGTCTTATTCTGAAACCACATATGAATTTAAAAAGTAGTATAACACAATAAGTAAAAATCAATATTCTAACTGAGTAAAAAATGATATTATATAGAGAGATTAATTGGAACATACGAAACTATCTTGCTGTTAGAAGATATTATTAGCCTTAATTACTCAACTAAAATTAAACACTTAATAAATATAACAAACAATATATATAAAATATTATATAGAGAGATTAATTGGAACATACGAAACTATCTTGATGTTAGAAGATATTATTAGCCTTAATTACTCAACTAAAATTAAACATTTAATAAATATAAACAAACAATATATATAAAATAAGTGGGTCAAGTGTGGATGTGTGTGTAAACCTAAAAAGGATTTATATGTAAAAATTTAAGTACACGATTTATTGTCACAAAATGAAGCAATTTTGACATTTTGACGTTGAATTTTATAAAGTATGATGAAATAGGATTGAAGGTCAACAATAGAGGCTATAGAGTGGCTGGCGGATATAAAACAATATCAATTAGATTTCTTTTTTCTTTTTTCCTTCTTCTTTTTATTTTTTGGCCTAAAGTTAACAATAATTAATTTCTTTTAGTGGCTTGTTATTTTCTTTTTTTTATAGTGTCATTTGTGTAACATTCTCATTTTCTAATATTTAACCAATATTTAGTCTACAATAACTTTATCTTAATTAATATATAATCATAACCTTACTTTGATTGCAAGAAATTTTAACGATCATATATAAATTATATATTTAGAATAAAATTTGATTGACAATATATATCATCCAAAACGCAACAAAAATAATTAATAATAATGTGTGGTATATGGATATTAAGTTGATGATTAAAGCAATAAAATTATTAATTAAATTGTTTGTTTTGTTTATATGAGATGCCAATTTGGATGGAGCTTCTCTTTTTAAGTAATCATTATTCCTCGTTTACTAGTTGGATTTGCCTTTTGTATTGTTTTAATATTGGAAAAGAATATGTAGTAGGCCTCATATTTTTTATTTTGAAGAAAAATCAATATAAAAGAAAATGTTGTGTGCACCTTTAGGCTGAAATGAGGAATATTCTTAATTTGTGCCAAATATTACTCTTTACCAATATTGGATTAAGTTATAATGGATTATTTTTAAATGTATATATCTATATCATGATAGACACATATAATAGTCAATTCTAGTTCATTGTGGACTATCACGAACAGATTGTGATATTTTTTTTATACTTTTAAATGTTTTTAAAACTCAATAACCTATTAGGTAGGTTCCAAATAAAAGGTTAACAAGCTATTATACATGTGACGCCATTAATAGAAAAAGGAAAACAGGAATGCAGGTATAACCACATTCAAATGTGAGGAATATATATATATATATATAGGAAGAAAAGTAAATTGGGTTAAATGGAAAAATTTGTGAAAATATTTTATAAATATAGAGAAATTATACTTTCTATTCGTTATGCATTCAAATAGACATCTATTACTTTAGGGATGGATACTACTAGGCGTATATCTGAGTCTATTCAGTCTATGATAGATAATGTTGAAACACTTCGATGAAGCTATACGTCAAAAAAATAAATCTACACAATTGAAACTCGTTACACTACAAGAATTTAGGCTTTTAATAGCCCATGAAGATAGCCATTTTAAAATTGGGCTATGGAAAAGAAAAAAAAAAGAGAGAAAATTAAAATTAAAATTAAAATCCTGCGCGCGCCCAAATTTTCCCAATTTTCATCTTCCCTTTACCCCTCACACACGAATGCAACATTACCCATTCTCTCAAACGACGAGCATCTCTTTTGCTACCCTCTCACGACTGTCGCTCAACAGATGACGAGGAGGAGTTCTTATTCGTATTCAATGACGACGGCGACGATTTCTCTTCTCAAATGACGATTTCTCATCTCTGTCATCGTCTCTCTGCTCATTGTTGTTTTGTTCGTTAGATTGACTTGAGGAAGGTAGATGGGCAACCTCAAGCTATAAATTTCAGACCGCTCCCTACCCTATCGATCGGTAGAGGTCGAATCAGGAGCAACTGTCGTTCAATCGATTTCCCAAGAATTTTCTATTTCCCGGCTTCAACCTCTTAAACTTGTGATCTCTTAGCTTCATCTGAGCATCGTCGTTCACATGAGTTTTGCTTAGGATTGTTCGTCTAGTTTTTTGGCTTTAAACAATGGGTTATTTTGATGTTTTGGCTTAAAAAATACTTCCACATTTTTTCTTCATATTTTTCTTCATGCCGTAATCTCCAATTTCTATTTATTACATTAATACCTTTCATGTTTTGTTCTTAAAAAAATTATTGAGGTTTTATTTTCTTAATTGATTTCTTGCCGTTTTAATCCCTCACAACAAAGGCTTCTCTTTCCATTGGCAAATCCTCTATTTGTTAGATGAAATTGAAATTAGAGATTTTCAACTAGAGGTAAATTTGCACAACCTTTTTTTGTCTTTCATTACACATTTCTCTCCCACATCCTACGACCTTTTTCTATTGTTTTCACTTTCATATATTATTTTAGGGTGCTTTCTAATGCACATATAATGTAACTTTTGTAGTCATCGACACATTGTACAGTACAAGACTGCCTATTATTCATTTTACCTTCCAGTGAGTAGCTTTTCCTTGCTCCACTTTAAGAAAGCAGTGTGTGTGAAGTGGTTGAAGAATTAGTAGCTTCTTGGTGGCTTTGCATTATCCATTTTTGTAAAACACAAAGTGTGAAGTTTTATTCTTAAGATAATTTCTCTAATAAAATACTCACTATTGTTTGTGATAGATTTGATTGACAGTGTGCTGTTTTTGTCATGATTGCAGGTGGCTTGTGCACTTGTTAAGGCAGGTGAAGATCTTGAGAAACATAGTGCAGTTAAGGACATTCTTGTCCAAGTTGATGTTTATTTTCAAGTTCAGGTATATTACTTTCACTTGAATGGTTGATTAATGATTATGATTTTCTCTACATTTCTTAGGATTGATGCCACATTCACATTATTTGAACTACCCTTAGTTTTTTAAGAAGTTTTTGTTTAAGCCAATGTTTGATTCAAAGATATTCTCTTAATCTTCTTTAACCACATCTTCAAACATAAATGCTTATCTGCTTTTAATCTGAGGATCTTAGCTTTTGTCCTCAAGAGGAGCCTAGAATAAACTTTTACTCCATTTTTCAAAGAGTTTTTTATTGTTTTCTCAAATATGAAAATTTTCTTTTTGTGTGTGTGTTTTTAATCTCTTGTCATGTGGCTTTGTGATTATGTGAACAAGATGGTTATCTAGATTGTTTCGGCAATTTTGAAACCATAGAAAAGGTGAGTCATGCCCTTTACATGTTAAACTTTTCACACCTTCCACGGTTCTTGCGATAATTTGTGTAGAAATCCTCTTCCCTGTACAAATCATTATTGTACCAAAGTTTGACACGCACTCAAGAGCCAACATCCATCACCATCTCTTCGAGACTTGAGCGAGCCATGCAAAAAGTGTAATCTTCCTTGTGAAAAGGTTGGCATCATCACTTTTGATATATTGTGTGATATTCTATTTTTCCTTTTATTCACCTTTGATGTGGAAGTCTACATAGTTTTTTTTTTTCCACAGCAAAAAAGCTTTATAACTTTACTGTCTTATATTTCAATAATTAGTTTTCTTACATCCTCAAAATTTATTTTCCTAGGAGAGGAAGCCTAAATGTGCTCATCCATGTCCCTTAAAATGTCATTCTGGAGAATGCCCTCCCTACAAAGTGCTTCTAAAACGTTCATGCCATTGCGATCCAATGGTAGTGTATGTATTACATTAGTCTATCCCGGAGGAGTAAATGGCTATACGATCGTGCAGTGGACCTTGCCACAGGTAGTCAATGATACTATTTCTTGTTGGTGATAATTTTGCTTTTTTCTTAATAAAGAAACAAAACTTAAAAAACATTGTCACACCTTGGTTGTGAAAACTTTGGAGTTATGTATTTGCCTTTTTCCTTATCTCATTTCCTAATATTGTTGTTGCGCAATGTATTTGCCTTTAAACTCCAGATTGCCTTCTAACAATCTTACTTTCTCTTCAAGATCATTGTTCAAGCAGTGAAGCCTATCCACATTTTCAGCAAGTTATTTTCTTTTCAAGTTTGCATTAGAAAGTGAACTCTCTTAGAAAGTGAACTCTCTAGTTTAGCAAGGTAAAGTTGGTTGCCTTTAACTTTACCTTTTTCCTTATCTAATTTCATGAGATGTGTTGTTGCACAAAGTATTTGTTATCGTTGGAGATGTAACACCCTAGCATTTAAGGTATTTTATTATAATCGAATTACCTTATTATTTAAAGATTTTAAAATTTTTGGGTGTTGTATACCATAAATTCAGGGAAAAGAAAAGAAGTAGGAATTTAATAAATAAAGTAATAGTAATAATAGTTATTATTATTATTATTATTATTATTATTATTATTATTTTTAAATAAAACAAAAGAAAAAGGGGGGGAAATTAAAATTTCCTTCCCCCCTTCTTCCTCCCGTGCCCCCCCCCCCCCCCTCCATTTTTCTTTTTTTTTTTTCTCTTTTCTTTTCTTCTTCTTCTTCTCTTCTTTTTACCCTAGCAACAGCCGGCCGCCCCTCACCTTTTCCGTCGTTCTTCGTTAGCCGCCGCCGCTCGGTCTGTAGAAGACGAGCGCCAGCCGTGATTCTTCGTCCGTCAGCAGCTCATGCCTGTCTCTGTCTGCCGACCACCATCACCGCCTAGATCTACATGCCCCTCATTTTTTTCCGTCCGTCCGACGAAGCCAAACCGCACGCACCCGAGCCGCGTCTCCCCATCTCCGTTCACCTGAAGACGAAACCCAGCCGTCTGTCCGCGTCGGGGTCCATCCGTGAAGGCCAGCCGCCGTGCGTCTCTCTCCTTCCAGCCGTGATTCTTCGTCCGTCAGTCGCCACGCCTCCCTTAGCCGACCGCCGACCGACCCACATGTAGGGTTTCCGCGAACCGACGGCCGTGCGCCGTGGAGTGCCGCTGCCTCTGTTTTACGGTAATTTGTCGAAGTGGTTTTGTTGGTAACAAATTTAACATGGGTTGAAATTTGTTTCAAAGTGTTTCAAGCAATATGGTTGGAAGAATTGGCTAAGTTGTTAACTTATTTTTTTGAAGGTGTTGAAAGTAATGCTTGATTTCCTTGGGTTCACGACAACATTTGTTTTAATTGGAGCTCGATTCGCGAATCTCTGGATAAGTTGTGAAAAATCACATTAGGCTGATTTTTAAATGAATTATGTGTTGGAAAGAAATATTGAGTAATTATCTTAATGTTTAGGTTGTTGGCAAACATGGGTTCAATCAAGGGGTTAGAGTAAAGTTAAGGTAAGGGACTTCCTACTGGACTCACTTATAACCTTGAGATGTGTTGGGCTGCATAATTATATTGGAATTAAGTAGAAATAATGGATATGCTACATGTGTTTGACTGTGGACTGGATGTTTAGTTAAGATTATATTTCGACGAGGATATATATTTTTGTTTGGATTTATGTGGTTTTGGTGTCAATTGTATGTGGTGACTGACTGGCTATGTAAATATGCACATATGGTTGTTGAATGACTGAAAACAGTAAATGTATTTTTATAGGGGATGGGTTGAAACTGACGGATGGGTGTTTAGGCTGAGTGTAGGATACACTGTCGTGGTTGCGTTCTTATGACGAAGGGGACTAATTAGTCATACCCTTGTATTTGGAGGAGAATGTTATGAGTATTTAGTTCGTTGACTGATAGACTGATATGTTTTGACTGACCTTAGGTTAAATTGGAAAATAAATGGTTGTTGGAGGTTAAGTGGAAAGTACGTGATGAGGACGTTTGACTGGGTTGTAAATGACTGTTAAGATGTATAGAAGGAACTGAAGGGTAAATTCTTGGTTTCCTAGTGGTTGTTACCTTGCGGGTGCCCTACGGGATTATCACCCTTTTGTGTATCCTTCAGGAGCACTAGACTGATATGTGCATCCTTCGGGAGCACTAGACTGATATGTGCATCCTTCGGGAG
>CM046886.1:16160021-16224199 GCA_025688845.1 Cucumis hystrix | reverse complement strand
GGAGCACTAGACTGATATGTGCATCCTTCGGGAGCACTAGACTGATATGTGCATCCTTCGGGAGTACTAGACTGATATGTGTTTCTGCAAAACATTAGACTGATTTATGCGTCCCTTGGACGTTAGACTGATTATGTGCATCCTACGGGATCACAAGACTGTGACTGTGTAGGGTACTCCATAGGAAGCTAATAATTTATTTTCCCCTAACGGGACCAGTAGTGGGTCCCTTACTGAGTATGTTATACTCACCCTTTTATATGTTTAACTTTTCAGGCAAAGGTAATACGAGGGGCTGACCGACGAGGGACAAGAAGGAATCGTGATTTGCCATAGAGGACTGTCTTTTAACTGCTTCCGCTGACGGTTTTATAAATATTTTGTTGAACTAATTTTACAAATAGCTAAATTTTTTGTAAACAGTACTTTAAAATTTCATATTTTGAAATAGGGCCCGATTAAAGTTTTTCTTCGATTTCTCATGGTTTCAACTAAACTTCGCTTTGTCTTTTGTCAACAAACGGTTTTGAGTAAACGTAACAACTTAGACAAGGTCTGAAAAGTTTGGGTCGTCACAGGTCCTAAAATTGTTTTATAATTGTCTCGCAATGCAGATGACATAAGCGTTCAGTATTGATTTTAACAGTAAACTTTTGAACAATGGATAATTATGAGGTTGAAGAAAATCATTTTGCTGTGAGTGATGCCAAGGTATATTGTGCTAAAAAATCTTCATTTCATTCAACTAGAGGAAATAAGTTAATATGTTGTGATTTTTCTCTTCATTTCCTTTGGTCCATGATAATTTTCTTCTAAAAAGGTTTGTCTCCTCTTAAGCTACCTTGAACAATCTAAGATTGTGAATAATGTTGATGGAATACTGTGAATAATGTCAATTGGATATCTTACTCTATGAATTGGTTAAGTTTCTTCTTTGATAGATTTTATAAGATTTTGTTTAACATGTATGTGTTTGTATAAATATTAAATTTCTTTGGAATATTAAGAAAGTTTATAGGCTATTTACAATGAATTATTTTCAAGGTTCATTTGTTTAGAGGAAGATGACATGGATACATCGTGGAAGCAAAATTTGGTGAAGCGATATTATGATAAGCTTTTCAAAGAGTATCCTATGTATAATCTGATGCCATATGTTTTTGGGCTAAGCCATTACGTGTTTGTTATATTTGATTAGATCAAACTTTAAGTCTGGTTTTTGGCTTGATTTCTATTTGTTGATGTGGTTGAACTTTTGATAGTTTGATTTTAGTCATTAAACCTTTTTTCCATTTTCTTAAGTACGTTAATATTTAAAACATCAACATTAGTCTTCAAGTTTTTCGTTAAGAGATCATATTTAGTCTCTTGTGGATTTTGGTTTACTTATTCCATGAAATTCCTTTTTTCAGGTGGATGGTACAAGCTACAACTAATCCCTCATGCTACAGACCCTATTTTGAAGATCAACATATTCGGCACAATATTTCCTATCATATATCCATCCATAATTTTGTGGGTCAAATCAAGTCCAAAATTTTGTTGTGGCTTAATGAAATAGATGAACGCTTCCATGATATGGTTTTGCTTGTATGTTCTATTAGTTTAGCATTGCCAAACTTGTGTTGTTGCTACATTCATCACTAAATATCATATTTACCTTTGTATTATTAAGTTTATTAAATTACTTAATACTTTATTTTGTAATTTTAATAGATTATGAATGGAAGTTATTAGTATTTATTGTGCTCTGAAGTATTTATGTGTAGATTTAGCTAAAGTTGAGTGCTTAAACTAAAATTTATTAAAAGCTAATTAATTCAAAAATTATTTTTGAGAAAAAAAGTTATCTCTTTCATAGCCATAAGTTAAAGCTATAGAAAGATTTATATAGTAAAAAACGAAATGCAATTAAAATGTTATTATAATTATTATAATAATTGGAAAGGATTAAACGACATTATTATAGCTTAATATTAAAGCTGTAATTACTATATTATAGAATTGAAAAAAAAGTTATTATATGTTATAGATAGCACATTGTTTAAGCTATATAAACTTATTATAGCTCTAATGAAAAACACTATCAAATATTTTTATAGCAATGTATAGAAGCTATATTTTCATACTCTACAATAACACTCATTATAGCTTTAGAAAAACGCTATAAAAAGTCCAAGACTTTTAATAATATGGGCCGTTAGGATTTTCGAAAAAGGCTATAAAAAGTCTATTATAGCTTTTTTCGTTAGCTATCGTATATGTTATTTCTTGTAGTGTTAGTTGTATGGTTGAGTCGCGGATCTCACTTTCTTTAGAAAATTTTGCGGTTCTGCTTGGTATGTAAATAATTATGGAATTGTCCCGTCGTCCTCAGGATAAAACAGCCTCTGTTCGTCGATTGGAGCTACACCAAAACCGAACGCAAAACCAACACTATAATGGATACTTGCTCGAAATTAAAAAAATATATATATAACAAAGTAGAAAGGGAAATAATAGTTTTTATTTTTTGATTTGATGATCTCAAATGAGAAAAGAATTCTGATATATATAGTGGATGAAATCTAACTTTGCTAACGGTTCAACGGTAAAAAACTTATGTAACAGTTCAACAGTAAAAAACGGTTCGATTGACAAAATTAATTAAGAAAAACGGTTCAAAATTAATTTTGGCAAAAAGATAAGTCTATCATTATTTTACTTCACCATGACTCGTTCGCCCACCCGATCAGACAGATGGCGGCGCGCACGTGTGGAGATATTGACAAAGCCACATTTGCCTATCTCCTCACACTCTCTACAACTTGGGTACCCCTTTGGGTCCCAAACCCACAACTCAAAGTGTGGGTATGTAAGGGAGCTTTCACTTTGCTTTTTCTACGCAATGTGAGAATTCAATTTTGAATAAAATAATAATATATTTTATTTAAATCATTTTTCATCAACAATCCCTCACTTGAAAAAATTTTACTCATCAGTCCCCCATGTGAAAATTTTTCTAAAACATTTTCATTCAGTAGTAGCCATCTATGTAATATTGTGCTTAATCAAAGGTCTCTTACAATTTGAACTTTTACGTTGTGATGATTTAAAATATTGTGAAGAACTTTACCTCTAACAACATTGCACACACAACATTATTTGAGTGAAGTTCTAAATAATCGTACTTTAAGGTCTTGCATGTATATCCTAGTTTAGTTGATGGTATAGAGAATTTGTCTAAAATTCCATAGGAAGCGACCCTCACTTCCACATCCACAGAGGTGAATCTATTAGGAGTATTCTTGGCTAGGTACTCCATTTGTCATCCAATATAGAATTCATTAAGAACTAAGTTCAACCTTTTCATTCGCTTTGGGACAATGTCATGCTAATAATTGTATCATAAGAATGGAAGTCTTGGTTATTCTAACATGATTATCTTCATATCATTTATGATCATTACCATTGAACTTATTTCTTGGGATCTTCAGGCTTTCAAGTTGGATTTACCTCACAAGTGACTCATTTTTCTATAGGCTTGAGTCTCATCCTTTCTTAGGTTTTGAAAACCTTCTCTTTAGCTAATCCTTTCATTAAAGGATTAACCAAGCTGTCATCAATTCGAAACTCTTTGCACCAATAGTGAGAAACTCTCTAATGGTACTGTGCTTATGACGTATCTATCATCTCTCACCATTGTAATAACAATTTTAAACTTTTGCAATAGTTGTAGTACTATCACAGTTGATCAGTATGGTTGGTACCAAACTTTCCCATACGAGTATCTCTACCCTGATAGCAAGCTTTGAAGCCAACTCACTAGCAGTAGCTAGTGCTATTATTTCTGACTACATCATAGACTGGGCTAAAAGAATTTGTTTCTTGGATTTCCATGTAACAATCCCTCCTACTATATTGAAGATATAGCCACTTATAGCCTTTGAATCATCTGAAAGGGAGTTCCAATCAACATCATTATAACCTTCTAGGACAACAAAAAACTTTTTGTAATGCAATCCTAGTTTTAGGTTTTCTTAGGTATTTCATGACTCTTTCAACAGGATTCTAGTGTTCTAAATAAACTAGGTTTGCTAGTAAACCTACACAATAATCCTACATCATAAGTTATATCTGGCCTAAGGCAAACAATAGCATATCTTAGACTGCCTATGATGCTCACATATTCTAATTAGTTAACACTATCACCAGTGTTCTTGAACAACTTAACAATAGGATCGTATGGTGTACAGGATGGTTTTCTATCAAATAAATTATATTTCTATAGAACTTTCTCTATGTAATGAGACTAATCTAAACAAATTCCCTCTTCAGACCTAGTAATTTTAATACCTAAGATTACATTAGCCTCTTCTAAGTCTTTCATATAATTGATTTTACATGATTTATGATGTGCAAATTTGATCCAAAGATTAACATGTCATCTAAATATAAGCATATGATAGTGCATAAGCCATTCTTAAACTTATAGTAGATGCATTTATAACTTTTAGTTGCTTTGAATTCCTTAGACGTGATAAGATTATCAAACTTTTCATGTCATTGCTTAGGAGCTTGTTTTAGGCCATAGAGGGATTTGTCTAGCTTACAAACCTTAGACTCTTGACCATGAACTATGAAACCTTTAGGTTGTTCCATATAGATCTTTCATTCTAAGTCACCGTTTAGAAAAACAATTTTAACATCCATATGATGGACTGAGAGATTTTTCAGGACAACTATAAAAATCAACACTCTAATTGAGGTGATTCTAGTTGATGAGGAGAATGTGTCAAAGAAGTCTATGTGTTTCCTCTGTCTAAAGCCTTTTGTTTACTAGTCTAGTTTTATATTTGTCTACTAATCCATCAAGTTTAGTTTCTAACTTAGAACCCATTTACACCTTATTGTTTTACAGTCACAAGGTAGGTCAACTAGGTGCCAAGTTCTATTTGTTTCAAGAGAATCTATTTCATCAATAATAGCTTTTTGTCATAAGTTAGCATCTATTGAGGATAAGGTTTCTTTTAGATATTTAAGATCTTCTTTTACATTGTACATTTTAAAGTCTTCTCCTAAGTTTTTAGTGGTTCTCACTCTCTTGCTTCTTCTAGGTTCAGAATCTACTTCCTTATCTTAGTTTTAGATCCACTAAAGGTAAGCTACTAGAACTTGAGTCCCCCCACTAGTCTTAAGCTACTAGAACTTGAGTCCCCCCACTAGTCTTACTATTAAGGCCTCCACTATTTCTAAATTTAAAAGAAAATCTATCTTAAAAAAATTGGCATCATTCGATTATATGATTATCTTATTATCTAAGTCAAAGAACCTATAGGCTTTATTGTTTTCAGCGTATCCTATAAAGACACACTCATATGCTCGACTGGTTAGTTTTATTCTCTTAGGATCAGGAACTCTAACATACGCGAGACAACCTCAAGTTCTGAGAAAAGACAAGTTTGGTGTTTTATTCTTAAGGACTTCGTAAGGTGAGAATGTGTTATTTGTTTTAGGATTCTTATTAAGGACATAATTGATTGTCTTAATTATTTCACCCACCAAGATGGTGCTGCTTCCAAATCTAGTAAAATAGCAACTACTAACTCAATTAGAGTTATATTTTTTTAAAATCTTTTCCATTCATTTCAGAAGAGTAAAGTGTAGTTGTTTCATGTACTATTCCTGTGAAACCCAAATCACGAATCACCTTATGCAATAAGACTACAAGCAAAAAAGATGACCTACATGATAAGAAGCATTATGCGATAAAGAGACCACGAAGAACACTCACTACGATGTGAGCTTACTTCACCAAAAAGTAATGACATCATTGCCCATGTAGGAAAGTTGCAAATGATTTGACCTTGCCGCCTAATCTGAATCCAAGATAAGGTATGACAGAGACACATGACGTTTTGGTATTAGACCTCTTCTCATCGTCGATAATAGTAATCATTTCGACATGGGCAGACTCCACCAAAAAAAGCTATAAATAGAGAAAATTTCAGCCATTTTAAAGGTTTTTCTTACCCTAAGTTTCCATAAGAGCAAGATTAGAGAAATTTTGAGGTCTATAGAGACTTAAGATCAACTGATTTTCAGAAAAGATTACGAGCAAGGCAAGGGAACTTTGGACTAAAGGACAGACAAGGAAACCGGTTGATTAGTGAGTGGTTATTCTTAGTAAAAGGATTTCTAAAGTCTGTTGAATGAATCCTCAAATGCAGTTTATTTAAGATTTTGTTTACATTTTTTCCCCTTATGTTTACTGGTTTCCAAAATACATATGATTTATGCATGAATTGGACTTAGCATGTAGTGAAATGAAATGATCATACCTTACATTAGCAATGAAGGCAAAATGATCTAAAGTATGCATGTAGTGAGTAAACTTTATAAGAAAAAGGGTGTTTGGTAAATGATTATCTTAGAAGAAATTTTATTTTAAAATATTCCTTTTGAACCTTGTGAATATGCAAAACACATCATGTATATCTAAATTATATTGTGGTGTTCTTATTGTTATTTGAAAAAAGAAAACGATTGAGTTTTATGGAATACATGAGACTTGACAGAATTTGAGATAAGATAAATTTGTGCATCTTATGCGTTATGATACCCTATTCTTGTAGTGTGATTCAGAATGGAATGCCCTATTTATGTTGTGTGATCTTAGATGGGATGCCTCATACTTGTGTGAAATAGTATGGGATGTCCTTTTTTTGTTGTGTGATCTGGTAAGGAAAGACCCGATATAGGTAGTGGAATTGACAAAAGTTGCTTATGGCGTTGAGTTTACTCCGCATGACTGCAACTTGGCAAAAGAGTGTGGTAAACGCTTGGACCAAGATGTGAGTGCAAAGACTTATATAAATTTACAAAATGATCATGTGGATCGATTATGTGGTGTGAGGGAAAACATGCAATGCGAGATGACGTATAATAATGAAATCAAAGAATGATTATGATCTAAATTGCATGTTATTATGCTGCCTCAATTTTAATAATTGCCTATTTTGAATGATTTAAATTCATTGGATAAAAGATCTCGCTCACTAGACATTTTTCATCTAACCTTTTAAATGTTTGTCTTATCTCCCCCCTCCCCCCCACTCCCCCAGGTATCGAAGAACATCCAACGTTAAACTTACTATCTTAATCGCCTACCGTGCCTCCTTAAACGCATCATTTTGGTAGTGGTCACTATCATCTCACATACAGTGTAGAAGCTACAAGTAGAGTTTAAATGTCGTTAAGTTGTATTTTGTTCTCTTAAGTGAAACTTTGTATAAAATACCAAATGTACTCTCTTATTTTGAAAATCAGTGAAGTTGTCTCATTTCACACATCACTACAAGAATTTGGGGCTTTGTTGATGCCACGACGCATTGCCAAAAAGCCATTGTGCGATGGCACGGCCGTCGTAAGAGGTAATGACGATGCAAGAATGAGACGACATCAGTGTAGAACTTTGGTCGACGCATGATTTACCGACAAAGTCAACACGTTGGTAATATAAGGATGTTTACCAACGTCATTGTATATGCTTCGGCAATAGCCTAATACCGACGTCATCGTATAGGCGTCGACAAAACTATTGAAGGCAAAGAAAGAGAAGGAAGAGTATGAGAAGACTATAGAAGAGCTTAGGTGCAATAACTTCCTTCGATTGCGTTTGAGGACCTAATATCCTAGGGTAGGTACATGAGCATAATGTGCAAAGAGGAAAGTTGAACATTATTACGGGCTGCATTGAAAGAAATATGTGGTTGCTTCAAAGAGAAGTGACCATCGCTCTACTGGTTCCAGAAAATTGATTGAAAAAAAAGAACCAGAAAATGAAAAGATCAAGAACCAAATAGGTAAACCGTAGAAATTCCCCACTTGCATATGGGACCACCAGAGCAAGTGGAAAACTTTCTATGGTTTACCTGTTCAGTTCTCGATCTTGTCATTTTCTGCTCCTCTTTTTCCAATCAATTTTCTGGAACCACTAGAGCGAGGGTCATTTCTCTTTGAAGCAATCTCATATTTCTTTTGGTGCAACTCCTACTAATGTTCAACTTACCTCTTTGCACATTCTGCACACATGTCCCTACTCTCAGATTCAAGGTCCTCAAATGCAGTCGAAGAAAATTCTTGCACCTAAGCTCTTCTACAGTCTCCTCATACTCTTCCTTTTCTTTCTTCGCTACTTCAATTAGCAGATTGTAATTATAAAATATAAAATAAATTTAATATCAAACATACATACAATCTACAATCTATACATACAATATAAATACAACAACAATAATCTATACATATATCGAGAGCTCTTCATCCATGGATTTTAACAATAACAATCAAACTCTTATTTTCTTCAAATTTATACACATACAACAAGAATTTACAATACAAACTCATATAATTTTCACATAAATTACACATACAATCTAAAATTCAAATAACACGTAATATCAATACACACATTACACATACGTATAATTTAATCAAATTCATCAATTTCATCAATTCAACAATCTACGATAAACATACGTACAATAACAATTTCAATTTCAATTTACTTTAATTTATTCGTACAACATATTTAATAACAAACATATATACAATAACAATTTACACATACATAGTACACATACATACAACCTTCTAATATATACATACAATATACACATAAGTTACACATAGAACTTACAAATATATACATATACGATTTACAAATATAAACATATACAATTTACATTTACACATACATAATACAAATATACATATACCATAAACATACAAACCCTAAGCCTTAAACCCTATGCATACAATATACATACATTAATCTACAATCTCTAAACCCTAAACATACATACAATTTACAATATACATATACATACAATAATACACAATTCCTAAACCTTAAACATACAATATACATACAATACACATACAATATCCAACATACAAAATGACACTTTTTACTGATAGGAGGTCGGTGGGCGGCGACAAACAGCGACGGCGGCAGTGGACGAACAAAAATGACTCAATCTCCCTCTCTTTCTTTCGTCTTTTGTCTTTCCCTCCTCCTTCATTTTTTCTCTCTGTCGTTCTATGTGAAAATGAACATAAATAAAAGAAGCAGGGTTCTCACGACACACAACAAAAATGTCACGAGAATAAGCTTCTAACAATGCAGCCACTTATGGAGTCATTAGAAGCAACCTAATGCTGACACAGATCAAAGCTGCATCGTCATTTCCCTGTCAAATCAATCAAAACGTCATTTGTCATAGTGACTGAAAGGTCCAACCTTTGCCGACGCGATCAACAACGTCACCATGGACGTCACAATAGATCATCCATTTTAATAATATATTAAGCTTTATCGATGCTATCAATAGTGACATAGTCAGTAGAGTGGAAACGATGAAGCCTCAACGACGTTGTCATTGTATTGCGTCACTGGAGCCTCTATTGTCGACGATGTTACAATGGCGTCGGAAAAACCCATCTCTTTCAACGTCCTTTATCTTAATGCTTTTTCCAACAAGCAAAATATAAACATGCACTACAAGAATTAGAGGTTATCCTGATGCAGATGCACTACAAGAATTGGGGGTTATTCTAATGTTTTTTCCTACATCGGGATAACCTCAAATTCTTGTGGTGCATGTTTGTATTACGCTTTTAAAATTGTTGGTTGTATGTATCTTCGTTTACTAGACATATAACGTTTATCTCATGGGAGTTATGCGTTGAAGGTCTAGGTGACATGCCTCTCCTTAGTCGTAATAAGTGACATTGGGGCGGGGCGTGACAATTCCTCTTGAATTATAAAACTCATTAAAGACAACATAATCATATTTTGTTCCTCTATCACTACGAAGTCTCTTAATCCTCTTACTAAACTAATTGTCTACTTTAATTACAAACACTTTAAACATGTTTATTCTTAGGCAAGTAAATAAATGTGAAATCAAAACAATCATCTATTAAGGTTATAAAATACATTTATTATTCCTAGTTATCATGTTATCAAATTCACATAAATCTGAAAGAATCAATTCTAGAGGCTTAGTAACCCTAGTTATAGATTTATGTGAAGTCTTAGTTATCTAAGCTTGACTACAACATGCACATTTATCAAATTTGTGAAAAGATAATTTAAGAATCATGTTTAAAGCTACTCATGTTGCTAATTACCCTTTTATTTACAAAATATAGCCTAGCATGCAAAATATTAAAAGAAAACAATATGTAAGCAGAAAATAAATTCTTATTGATATCTAAATTCATTTTAAACATTTCATCGATTCATAACCCTTCCCCATAAATACATTACTTTTTTAAGGTAAAGAGATATGATCCTATGGTTTGTGTAAAACCCACTTTATTGAGGAGATATCCCGAGATTGAGTTCTTTCGAATTTTAAGAGTATGCAGGACTTCCTTCACGATAAGTGTCTTGCCAGATGTGAATTTGATGTGACGACCCAGACTTTTCGACCTTGTCTAAGTCGTTACGTTTACTCAAATCCGTTTGTTGACAAAAGACATAGCAAGATTCAGTTGAAACCGTAAGAAAACGAAAGAAAATTTTAATCGGGCCCTATTTCCAAAATACAAAATTTCAAATGTTGTTTACAAAAAAAAATTTAACTATTCGTAAACTTAGTTAAATCAAAATATTTTCAAACCGTCAGCGAAAGCAATTAGAAGACAGTCCCCTATGGCAATTCACGAGTCCTTCTTGTCCCTCGTCGGTTTGCCCCTCGTGTTACCTTTGCCTTAAAAGTTAAACATAAAAAGGGTGAGTATTAATATACTCAGTAAGAGACCCACTACTTGTCCCGTTAGGAGAAAAATAAATTATTAGCATCCTATGGTGTACCCTGCACAGTCACAGTTTTGTGATCCCGTAGGATACACATATCAGTCTAGTGCTCCCGAAGGATGCACATATCAGTCTAGTGCTCCGGAAGGATGCACATATCAGTCTAGTGCTCCCGAAGGATGCACATATCAGTCTAGTGCTCCCGAAGGATGCACATAACAGTCTAGTGCTCCCGAAGGATGCACATAACAGTCTAGTGCTCCCGAAGGATGCACATATCAGTCTAGTGCTCCCGAAGGATGCACATAAAGGGGATGATCCCGAAGGACACCTACACGGTAACTATCCACTAGGAAACTATTAATTTATCCCCTCAGTCCATTCTAAACATCTTAAAAATCATTCTAAATACAGTCAAATTTCCTTATCACATAAGCTCCCCCTTTAACCTCAAACAACCATATTATCCAAATTTCACCCAAGGACAGTCGAAACATATCACTACATCAGTCAGCCACATAAATAGCCCAGCAGTCACAACATACGCTAGACAACAAGTCCACGTCAATCCATACATACATATATAAATTTCATTCAGTCAAGCACAATATACATTAAACTTTCAGTCCACACCCAAACACACAACATAACCGTCATCCCGACTCAGTCCAGACATAACATTTCAGTTCATATAATCAATACGCCTTAATTCTTGTTATTGAGTCCAGTAGAAAGCCCCTTACCTTAACTTTATGCGATTTCTTCAATCGAACTAAGTCCAATAAACCAAATCCTAAAACATAAACAAACATAAAATTAATATCTTTCTACATAATTTCGTTCACTCAATTCACCCCAAATGTGAATTTGGCAACTTACCCAAGCCAATGGAAAATCGAACTCCACTTCAATCCTCTAGAAACATCAAGGATTCATTCCTTGATTCAATATGTACCTTCCAAAAAATTTAGCATATGAAGCTCAACGGTTAACATTTAACGATAGGCACTAAAACAACGGAACCCACACTTTAACCTTACCCAAATCTATCACCCAAAGGTCCACGGCAGGGCAAAAGCGGCGATCGAAGGAAAATCACGCGCGATTGAAAGGGAACCGGTCCAGCTGTCTCACGCACGAAGACAGACGCAAAAGAGGAACGACGAACGGTTGTTCGCGCGCGGCTTCAGCTCCGTTGAGGATGGCTGTTCACGTGTGGCTTTAGTTGAACGGAGAAGGGGAGACGCGGTCGGACGGGTTTCGGCTTCAGGTGAACGGAGATGGGGAAATGCGGCTCGGTTCCAAGGCGGCGGCGGACGGAGACGCAAGGAGATAGCTCGGTCTGCAGCGTTCCTCAACGCTTGAAGCAGAGACGCGACGGCGTAGCGGCTGACGGACGAAAATCGCGGCAGCACTTGGGAGCTTGTCGTCCGACGTTCGGCTTGCGCGACTCCAAGCTTCAAGAGGCGTGGCTTCGGGGACAGAGACTCGAACGACGACCGACCTTGAGGTGGCGGCGGCTAGGGTTTAGGGCAAGGAGAAGGAGAAGAAAAGAAAAGAAAAAATGGAGGGGAAGCGGGGGAGAAAGGAGAAAGGGAAAGAGAAAAGAAGAGAAAAAGAAAAAAAAGAAAAAGAAAAAGAAAAAGAAAAAGATTAATTAATATTATTATTATTATTATTTTATTTATATTTTAAATAATAATAATAATAATAATATATAATGATTATTATTATTATCTTTCCAATTCCATTTTCCTCCTTACATTCTTTTCTTTCTTTCTAGAAATTTTTTTTTTCTTTCCATACTAAGTAAAAATATAACACCCAAAATTTAAAATTTCCAAATAAAAAGGCAAAAATTTGATTTAAAATATATATATATATATATATATATATATAAAATAAATAAAAATAAGTAAATAAATAAATAAAAAATTTACCTTGGGATTTGGGGTGTTACATTTGAACTCTACTTTCGCAACGTCAGCTACTTTTTGGTTGTGCGATGATCCTCAGAAAAATATTCTTATCCTTAGTTTTATTATATTTTGTACAAAGACTAAGGTCATGACAGATATGGCATGAACATCGGTGTCTAGCCACCAACCTTCAGGTCCCCGATCACATTTATCTCTATGAACATATAAGTTACTAAAAATCTTCTTCTATCAATTTTGCCTACTCATCAAAACAATTTATGTTTCTACAATTTCTAGCTAAATGTCCAAGTTTATTACAATTACAACATAAACATCGTACTCTACTTCCAGACTGGGGTTTTTTAGAATTCTTTTGGTTGTTGGAACAACAGTTCTAAGCCTTCATTTTTTTTCCTTTCAATTTCAGGTTTGGTTTTAGAACATCAATGAATTTTTCTTAGAACATTGTTTACTTCCCCCTTTTTTTCATGCTTATGGGCTTCGTCCTAAATTCTCAATCGAGTGATTAGACTCTCCAGAAAGAACTCCTTTGTTTTATGGTTTAGGGTATTCTTAAAATCCTTCCACAATGAAGGTAACTTGTCAATAATAACAACTTGAAACTTTTTATTAAGTGGCATAACTTCACTGATTATTTCATGACTTATCTTCAGCAATTTGTGTGATTGCGCCTCTACTGACCTGTCGTTAGTCATCTTGTACCGCAAATATTGACTTACCGCATACTTCTTAGATATGGCCTC
Source organism: Cucumis hystrix (assembly GCA_025688845.1). Taxonomy (NCBI): domain Eukaryota; kingdom Viridiplantae; phylum Streptophyta; class Magnoliopsida; order Cucurbitales; family Cucurbitaceae; genus Cucumis; species Cucumis hystrix. The sequence goes on along the minus strand of CM046886.1, from coordinate 16,210,709 downwards.
TTTGGTACCATACTTCTTCTGTAATGCATCCCAAACATCCTTTACAGTGGATAGAGTATTGTAGTAGTCATATAATTCGTTAGTATGTCCATTTAGAATTAAATTCGTACATATGAAATCACATTCTCTCCATGTATCAAGACTCCAAATCTGCTCCTTAGTTGGATCGTCTTTTGGAATTGTTGGTTTTTCAGTAATGCATGCGAGAACAACCTTCTTCATGGTTAGGAAGAACAACATCTTCTACTTCCAATGCTTGAAATGAGCTCCTTCGAAGCATAATGGTCGGCTCAGATCTGAAGACATCATATCACTCTAGATTGAACTGACCATTGCATCATAATCAAAATGTCTTAAAATTGTTGAAACATTTTGATGGAGCTATACGTCAAAAGAATAAATCTGTAAAATAAAAACTCATTAGTAGAATGGTTGGGTCGTAGATCTCTCTTTCTTTAAGACATTTCGTGATTCTACTAGATATGAAAATAGTTCTAGATTTCTCCCATCATCTCCAAGATAAAACATTCTCTGTTTGTCGATCAGAGTTGCACCAAAACCGAACGAAAAACCAACACTCTAATGGATACTTGCTTAGAATTCAAAAAACAAAATGGAGTAGAAAGAGAGAGAATAACTTTTATTTTTCGATTCAATGATTTGAAATGAGAAAGGAGGTGTGATATATATAGTGGAGGAAATGTAACTTTGGTAATGGTTCAACGGTAAAAAATGTATGCAACGGTTCAACTGTCAAAACATTAGTAACGGTTCAATGGTAAAAAATGCCACATCATGGCTCGCGCGGAGATATTGACTATCTCCTCACCTGCTTTAAAACTTGGGTTCTCTTTAGGACCCAATCCCACAATTTTGAATAGAATAATAATATTTTTATTTAAACAAGTTTTTCTCAACAGATAAACAGTAAAATTTTACTATATTTGTAAATGAATTTGCTCATTTTACCATAAATGAAAACAAACCTAAAAAAGGTTATTTGTAATTATGAAAAAAATTATAATTGCTCTAAGATGCATATTTGTTTTGTTTTATCTCTTAATCATAACCATTTATGTCATAGATGTTTGACTTAGTAAGTGATGTTGGGCAATCATCCAATTTGTTTTCAAAAGCATGTGAGTGATGACAAAGAGTGTTGGATAAAAATTGTGTTTTGGTATATGTTGGACAATTTTCATCCTTTAAAATAACTGACAATTTTCATCCTTGAAAATAACTGAAGCCAAGTAATAGGTCAATTTTTCTGTGTTGATTCTAAATTTCAAATCTTGAACCTTAGACGTTATTCTGAAGATTAGACCACTACAATAAAAGTCACTTTTAATAACATGCAAGGATATCATTTTATTAAAATAAAAGAATAGAAAAAAGGTGGAAGCATGAAGAAAAGAGGTGGAAGTGGAATTTTTGGTCTGGCGCTTTCTCATTTATTGAATAACAATTATTCTTCCATTTAAATCCCCCTCTCTCACACATCAAAACCCTTTCCCTCTCTTGCCATTAAACATATCGGACCCTTCTTCTTCAACATCATCTCTTCCATTTCAAAACCATTCTTTTCTTTTTCCATTTTCCATAGTTGATTCCCTCTTCACTACCCTTTTCGATGACATTCTTCTCAACATCTGCTTCAATACAACTCGGCTCGATTAGCTTGTGTTTCCACCAAATTCTCCTTTATAATTTGCGACATCTGTTGGAAAATGATCTGTTCCGACGTCATTCCTTCTCTCGTTGTCAATCTTCTCGACTGCACTCTGTTCTCGCCTGTGGATGGACCTCCCTTCACAAACACGTTATTTGTTGTCATGCCATAGCGATTTTTCTCTTATCAGAGGCGACGAAGACTTGTCTGCAATAAGAGGGAAATCCTATATTCAGAATCAAATTTTTGGCTCCTAATTTGTTTAGGTTTCAGTTTTCTAGCGATCGTTGGTCAATTCCTTCTCCATTCTAATGATGTTATCTTCCTCATTTCCAACGACGTAGGTTAGTACTTCCTCAATTTCCCTCTCTTCCCATCACGTGTTTGAAAAAGATTGAGATTGTGGGTGTGGCAAATGGTTGAGCAAAATTTTCATTGGGTTAAATTTGGATCAGTATTTTGTAGTTTTTCATTGTGGTTATGGTGCAATGTGCGCGAAGAGATTAGATCTCTTGTGGCTTACTTTATCGTTTGACTTCCCTATTTAAGGGTTATGGTGCAACGAAAGGTTGGTGATTAAAAGGTGTTCGCATTTGAGGTCCATTTTGAAGTGAAGTACTAAGCCTTTCCAATGAAGAGTTAGAACTTGCATATTCTCTAGGAAAGGAGAAAATTATATGGAAATGTAAATTACAACAATTGGATGAGAAGTTCAATCGAAAGGAGAAAAGAATTTCCTTGAACTTGTCACTGAATTCTTTGCAACAGTCATTCTTAAAGGATGTATTTAGAGGTGTGTGTCTACTAATAGGTCTTGCTTTCCCGGGTTATGGTCAATATTGTGAAGGAAAGAAAATGTTGGAGATAACATAAAGGTGTGAAGGGTTGGGATGCACTCCTTGTTCCAACATTTTTCTCTAACACTTCTCTAATTTCCATTAGTTCTAAGTACATCCCAGCTCTCCAACCAGCTCCTAAAGTAGAATCCAAGGTTATAAAATACATAAAAGAAACAATTTATTATGTATTTTAGTGATGATTCTAGCCATGAACAACATTGTTGTACGGAATAGGTATTGTGGATAGATTTTTTGATATGGTTTGGATGGAGATGGAGAAATCAATCTAATAGGAGCATGAACTTAAGATTTAAATATCTAAAATTTGGTTCCTTCTATTTCACTCCTGAGATATAACAGATTGGAAGATGTTGGAAAGGTTGTCATTTCTTAAATTGCTTGTTTTTTTTTTGTGCAGTTTCTTTTTATCTTTGCGGTCAGTACATGCTTCAAACGAATTGCATGAATATTTTGTTAAAGGGTTTTTTTTTTTTTTTGTTATTCTGAGGTCAGATAAGTAAATGGGTATTCGAATTGATAAGAAAGGAAGCTTCAACTGAAAATTTTCTCCTTGAAGAGAGGAACATACTAGGATCTGTTTCTTTGGGTGGAAAGACTGAAAGTGATGGTAATCACTACTATAATTGTTTTGATGGAATGGAGACTTTCAACCAGGGTTCAAGAGAAGGTGACAATAGCAACAATATTCCATTCGAGTTGTATAAAAGAAGCAGAACTGCTCTTGTTGGAAGAGATTTTTTTAGATGTTATTTGTGATTTTCTGGCCAAGTACAAATATGTTGGTCCCAACTAGAGGGAAGATTTGATCTTGGCATGTAGGTACTTAAAACTCATTTTTGCAGCAAATGATTAAAAATTTTGAAATTTTTTACCTGAATTATATTTATGCATTGCATTACGCATATTAATTTTGCTAGAAATTTGTTATAGTCATGTATATATATTTATTTGTGCATTTTCATGGAGGATATTTCAGCATGTTCTTCAGCTTGTTTGATAAATGTATCTATGAATAAATCTAATTATGGGGAATTCTTCTTCAATAACGAGTCTAGTAAGGGGTCCATAAGTTTTCTGCAATGTGCCTTCTCAATCAGAAATGTTCTAGTAGCCATCATATATAAGGACCTGGTTATTTCTTTCCCTTTCAATTTGAATCTTTTAGCTTTATCATTTAATCCGTTGTGATCGACAGAAAAGTTTTACAATAACTGAACACCATCTGATGGCCATTTACTTAAAGCATGATCATATCTTCTAGTGACTCTACAACTAGTCAATTATTTCATCTTCTTTCTTCATGTTGCATATTGCATTACAAGTATCTTTTATTTAAAATTTTCATGGCCTTACATCCACCTTCATAAAACTACATTGATTTCAACCGATGAATGAATTATCAAAATCATTGTGACTACAATAAAAGTCCCTTTTAATTACTTTTCAAGATAACGTCATATAAAATGGAGATATTTGCAAATGTGTTAATGGCATCAGTAAGTTGTTTGTAACTACAATAAAAGTCCCTTTAACCTCGTTCCTTGTTAACGTTGTTCACCCAAGTCAGTTCTGTTGTCTGTAACTCCTTCATTCGCCCAAGTTCACCATCTTCAATGAACATCAGTGAGATTTATTTTGATTTTTGTGTTAAATATGGATAATTTTGGTGCGCTTTTTGTTTTTTGTTGTTGTGCTATGTTAAATTTTAGTAAATGAATTGAATCTCTATTTTGATTATGTTGTACATATATTGGTATTTCTTGGTTGACTCTTTCCACTAAGAATACCGAAACTTGTTCTAGTATGAAAAAATGGGGGTCTTTTCACTAAGGATACCAGATCTAGTTCTGGCATTCAAGTTTCAATTTCTTTATTATGATTTGGCCTCGACTTTTACAATTAAGACACTTTTCTTTAAGCTTTTTGATTGTTTGTTGATTATGTTACTCATTTTTTTTGTGTTTGAGCTATTGTTAGGTTAGCGTAGGCAGTGTTCATCTAAACATGCCTAGATTTATATGAAGCTAATTGATTTAAGACAATGCTGATAAATGGAGTTGTTTTTCTTGAGATCTCTTTCTTTAGCTTTAGTTTCTATTATAGATAGTTTGTTGGAAATAAAAACAATAGAGCATACATTTATGTGTACCCGTATCTTTTTCTTTTACTAATTCAAGAATTTTCATTTGGTTTTTCATGTTAGGTTACATCAACATTATCTCAGGGTTACATAAGTGTGAAAAATTATATGCTTTCTTTGGGGTGAGAAAATTGTTGTGCATCAACTTAGATATGCTTAACGACTCTGCTTGGGCTTTAGGACATATGGAATATTAAGACATCCTTTGAATTGACATTTTCCTCATCCATCTTCCAATGTTGAAGGAGCAGTCTGTTTCTAGGTTTATGCTTTACAAACTGTATTAGTATCTGATGTTTTGGACTGTTTTGATTGCAACAGACCATCATTTGGAGTTCTTCACATCAGAAGAAGTTGGTGATAAGTGTTAAGTCTGGGTCTTATATCAACATCAACATCAACACCAACTTCGAGTTTGTTTTCTTTTAGCTCCTCTAGAACTAATTCAAATCTCAACAACGGATCTTCTTGTTTCTACTAGTCCATCTACTAGTCCATATCTAAGTTGATGCACAACTTCAGCCACCTCCTTTTCTAATAATATAACAAGTCAGAATTCATCCATCAAACCATCTTTCAGTGTTGCCACTAGCAACAGTGAACCTGTCACTTATACATGTTCTCCTACGTCATCTCCTATGCCATCCTTTTCAGCTGCATCATTTTTTTCTCTAGTGTTCCTTCTACTGCTGCTCCAATTTTATTAGCACTAATTTTTTAGGATTCATGATACGGAACCAAGTAATCTTAATAAGTTTATTACTTGAAGTTCACAGATTGATGCCTATTTCAGTTTGGATGGATAACAACTTCATGTTTTTGTTGGTGATAACTCAAATTTTAATCTCTACTGTAACTTTCAAACTCTTAAACATTATTCGTGCCACTAAGTTTTTAGTTAACTAATTTTGCATTTGGGTTGGATTTTTGTAGATAATTGCTCTGCATCTTGAGAGAAGTTGGTTGTATAAAATTGAATTGTGAGTATGATAGGATTTTCTACCTTATTGCTTATTTACGAATCAATTGTACTATACCATATGAATTCATCATTTGTATGTTGGTATCCTGGAAGAAGTTTGAGGTGATGTTGTTATTAGTACTCGTAAGCTTTAGTTAGTATACATCTTTTTTGCTTTAAGAGAAACTAGTATTGATCTTGATCCCTAAGTTTTAGAAACTCTTTTTTGAAAATATTCAATTGGACATTTTTTCTTATTTCTTTAAATGATTTAAGACTTACTAAAATTTGTACCATATAAGTTATAGTTTCTTGATCGACAATGTACACCTATCAGTTAAGTTCAAGAATTGTATTTTCTTACTTGTTTTTAAGTTTCCTTTGCATTCCTTGTGTTTTAATGGGATGTTGGGATTGTCTTCCTGTGCATCTAAATAATCTAGAAATGTCAATAGAAGAAGGTGATGGGAATGTATAGGATGTGTTAAAAAGAGCGAGTGATTGACCAACTTTTCTTTGGTTTTTCTTTGCAGTCCTTGTGTTACTAAAACTGGGCGACCAAGCCTACAAGCAAGCCACTATTGGTATGCTACTGCTTCATTTATCATTATTGTTAGTATTGTTAGTGTTGTTTTGTAAGTCTTGAATTGTAATTTTGTTTGAGCAGGTATTTCTGTTTTGGTCTTTTTACTCAAAATTGTGTTTAGTTTTCAACTCTTTGAGTTTCTTTCAAATGATGAAAAAGTTGAAGTTATCCAATAGTTTGTAGTTGATGGATAATGGCAAGAATTGATTCTAGTTTTAGGTTATGGAAGGAATCAGTTTCTTTATATGGTAAGTGATTCGTCTCCTCTTGGTGTTTTACTGTTTTTTTTAATAAATTACTGACATGAGATTAGTTTGCTGACATACATTTTCCTTTAATCCCACTCCCTAGCATAGTGAGTAAATGTTCTCTTTGATTTTATTGATGTCAAAAAATTTGAACTAGAAATAGAATATGTGGATCAGGCTATCTTGAAATGAGCACATGCTGCAAGCTATTAAAATTACAAAATTACTATTGATTTTCTCCCGATTGATAATACTGTTGTTTTTTCATTTCATGATATGAAAATCTTTGCAAATGTGTCAATAGTTACTAATCAAATCTTCCTTCATTTAATGGTTGTCTGTTCAATTTTATTTGACACCATGTATGGATTTCTCCACTAAATTTAACTTCTGGTTTCATACTTAATTAATGCTCCAATGCTCCAAAATGACATAATTGCGACGAACAAACAACAAGAAAATTAAGAAGCAATACACATACAAAAAAAAAAGGTTGCATCTAGCCTCAACAATCGGTTTTCATCAAGAAAGTAACAAGTGATTGAATATGCAACTTCACAGCGTGTTCCAAGATCATCTACCAAGAAGGATGGTTGTAAGGGGACAATATACAAAGGTAATGATCAGTTGGTGATTTCGGTTTATCTTTTCTACTTGACAAGATATTGATTCTGTCGATATAGAGGTTAATATTAATACATTCATTGAGGCAACATTTTTTGTTTGAATTTATCTACTGCTTGTGTAATGATTTCAGTTTCTTTTCATTTCGTATGGGTTAATTTCATGCATTCTATGAATCTAAAGGCTCTTAAGATGGTTGCCTATGTGGTCTTCAAGATTTTTATCACATAAGATCACAATCTCTATTACAAACCAAACTAATTCTAAAGGCCTTCAACAAAAGTTGGAAATCAAGGTAACAAACTGCCATCTCTAAAGGATGCAACGTGATCTAATTCCTCAAATGCTCCCCTGCTATGAATGCATGGGTGCAGCTCGAACACAAAAGAAGATTGTCCCTGTATATAATCTTTTTTTTATATATAGGAAGCATCTCTGATATAATCTATAAGGTTAACTCCCTAATGCAAGTCCTTGCCTTCTAATTATGCCACTCTAGAAACTTGACATTCTTGGAAGTTTCTTCCTTTACGGTGAGGTGGAGTATAAAGTAATAATATTCATGGTGTTGATTATGTAGAAACCAACCTAAACTGTACAAACGATTCCACCTCAAGGTCATGAATCATGAATGTTGGAATTGAATCACTTACTTGGTTACTTTGTGAATTAGGTATTTATTTAGTTCTTTAACTAATTTATTGTTAGAGTTAGATAATGATATTTCTTTTTATTTTTTGTTAGGTGATTAATGTGTGGAGAAAACATTGGAGTAACACATATATGTGGGATAAGTTTGGTATTGTTACAATTTTTTGGCATCTTTTTTTATCCTATTAAAATTCTGGGATTATATATATGAGGTCATTTTATTTGAATTAAGAATTTACTTGTTCTAGTAGTCAAGGACTTTGTTGGAACTTAGTGTTGATGATTATTTCAAACCTTTGAATGTATATAAAATGCTTTTTTTTTATGTTATAAATTTGAATATTTTGGTTGTAATTATGATTGTAGATTTGGATGAATGTGAACTATACATTCTTAGTATGGAAAATTACGACTTGATCTATAAATATCTATATGATTATAATTTGATTTTACAATAATAATATTGGATAGGTGCTATTAGATCAATTATAATTATGTTTGTATTAGGAGCATTTTTAAAAATAGCAAAATAAAATAAAATATTTACAAGCAATAACAAAACTTTGGATTCTATCACTGATAGTCTTCTATCACTGTAGCATATCAATGACTATCAGTGATAGAATTTGTTATAGGTTGTAAATATTTTGTAAAATGTACTATTTTAAAAATTTCCCAAAACCTATTACCTATAGATATATAATTTATAAATATTAAAAAGAAAAGATGAAATGAATGAAAAAAAAGTTGTAGGATATTAGCCAAAATAAATAAATAAATGAAAACATGGGAACTAATATTTTGCCTCAATTTCAACCCTAAATTAATTTGATCTAATTCTAGGTCCATTTTTTTAACCCCAAATTGAAGAATTTCAAGATGGTATTTTATTTGGTTATTGATCTTTAACGTCCACAGCAAGAAATATCAGTTACGATAGCATCAAAAAAACGTTATCCTTGACTTTCGGTAGCGTTTTCGAAATGCTGTCATAGTCGATGTTATTGAAAGTCCATGACTTTCCATAGCGTTTTTACAACGCTGTGCAAAACGCTATAATATGTCACTATTGATAGCACATATATGATGCTATAAATGCTTTTTATAACGTGAAAAAAAACTATTGAAAATTGTATAGTGTGTTTTATTGCGTTGGAAAAATAGTTATCAAAATGTTTAAATAGCGTTTTCAATAACATTGGAAAACTGCTATAAAAGACATTTTATAGCATTTATTATTGCGTTCGAAAAACATAATCAAAACGTTTCAATAGCTATTTTAATAACATTGAAAAAGCGCTATCAAAATGTTTCAATAGCGTTTTAATAACATTGGAAAAATGTTATAAAAATTTTTTTGTAGCGTTTTTTATTGCGTTTGGAGAAGTGTTATCAAAACCATTCAATAGCTATTTTAATAACATTGAAAAAATGCTATAAACCATTTTTTTAGCGGTTTATGAATGTTGTCGTAGCAAAAGTCTTTGACTTTTAATAGCAGTTTTTGTAGAGCTATTAATAACAATATAAAAAATTAATATATTATAGCTTTAATTCACTGCTATGGAAACGTTTCATGACATTGAAAAAGTATCATAAAAATGTTATAACAATAAAAAGACTAGATATGTTATTAAAGATCTCATATTTTTATTAGCATTATTTATTGTAATAGAAAAAAATTTATAAATACCCCATTTTTACCCACAAACTTTATTGTTGATTGACCCTCATAGCATTTTTTGTAATAATACAAAGGAAAATTTTTAAAAATAGTAGATTTTACAAAATATTTACAACCTATAACAAATTCTATCAATGATAGTTATTGATGTGCTACAGTGATAGAATCCAAAATTTTGCTATGGCTTGTAATTAATTTTTTTTTTATTTTGCTATTTTTAAAAGTGCTCCCAACCGATGGTTAAGAAGCTGAAAGTCAGACTTTCTATTCACTATCTACACAGTGGGGCTTTAAATCCAATAGAATTTAATTCTTAATTCTAAATTACACAAGCAAACAATATTCCTTTAATGATGTGAACGACAAGAATTTTAAGAAAAGAAGTTGTTCTAATTCAACCTCGGAGTTAATTATTTTCAACAAAATGGAACAATATTTAGAAAGTCATAAACAAAGACATCCACTAATTAAAGGTGTGTGTAATTATGTTTAAGGGGACTTTGAATTAATTAACTTAATTAAGGAAAGAGGAAGGAAAGCTAGTTAAGGTTAATTAGTTAACTAAGATTAATTATTCTTTTACCTTTTTTTTAACCAATTATTCTTTTTCCTTTCAACTCTACTTTAAGATCTGCCGTGAGCCATTTTTGACAATATATTAAATAATTAATTGTTCAAAGAATTCTTCACAATGATGTCATAAAATCTAATTGAGGATTAAAGAAAAAATAAAAGAGCTTTCTACGTTGATTATTTTCAATTAAAGTGAGAAAAGTTGTTGGAATCTGCCAAATAAAATTAGTCAGCATCGTGTTTGCAATTTAATATAGTAAAATACATTATTATTTTTCTATCTCGAATGACTAAGCCTCTTATTGTGTTACGTGTTAATGATGTCATTTATTTGGTCTAAAAGCTTCCCTAGCATTTCTTAGACAATAATTATATTTAATTAATTTAATATCAATGCTGGCTATGGTATGTTTGAAAGATAATTAGTTCGAAATGAAAGTTAACTAGTTCGAATGGGTTATGATTACTCTCCTATTTTTGAATGTGTATCTTAACATAAGGAACTAAACATGATTTTTACAAGTACATTTTGGAGATGAAAATAGTATATATAGATTTAATTAAAAAAAAAAAAAAAGTTACCAAACAGGTCCTAAATAATTGAGGTTTACATTTAAAAATCTAAATTCAATTACCAGCCGAATATGAGATGATAAAAGAATTTCTTTTATCACTATGATTTTCAATCTTTTCCTTGAAAAAGATAATTTCTCATTATCCCAAAAGCATAAAGAAAAAGTGGATCATTAGTTTACCCTCATCAACCAATTTTTTTTTGGTTAAAAAGTAAAGGTCAAGGGGAGGTGATAAATTTCTTTCACAACGAACAAATTAAAACCCTTATATTTTTATTAATTAATAATAGATATATTTTTAAAAATAACAAAATAAATTAAAATACTTACAAGCTATAGTAAAATTTTGGATTCAATCAATGATAGAAACTAACAAACTTGTATCACTATTTATCAATGTCACTGATAGAGAAGTATATCAATATCTATTATTGATAAAATCAGAAAAAAAATTTCAATATGTTGTAAATATTTTGTCAAAATTGCTATTTGTTATAATTTCCTTCAATAATATCAGTTTGTGGTGTAAATTGCTTTTTATAAATGACATGTTTTATCTCAAAAATAAATTGAAAGTGGAAATGAACCTCACATCTATCTTAATAGAGAATATGAAATTTTCTTATCATTCTAGATGTCAATCATCAACATGTTTTTTCAAAATGTTGTCTCGTTAAATTTATCATTTTTTAGTCGAATCTTATTTTCATTGAAGGTTCATCTATACTTTATAAATACAAAATAAATTAGCTCTATCAAGAATAGCACATATATTTTGAAATAGTACGCATATATCTTAATAAAAATGACGAAAGATGTCTAAATTTGTTCAACGTGAGATGTTGCATGAAACTCTTAGGTTTCTTTTAGTTTTGAAGTTAAAACAAGCATGAGAATGAGAAAGGGTTGTGTTAAAAGCTAGGAAAAGAGAAGAGAATCGAACACACATAAATTAGCTTTAAGGGCCACATCTTGTCAAGATCTACCGTTGCCTTGAACTCTGCCGACAATAGTGCCCAAAAAGAATTTGTAGATAATTTATATTCTTTGCTTTTTACGCATGGCCTTCTTTCATTCATTATCCTATTGCATACATTGAAGTTTTCTCTTTATTTTAAGTACTCTCGGGTTGAGGGGAAAATACAGTACTGCAATCTTCCTACAGATTTTCTTACCCTTTTAAAAACAATAGCAGTAAAGTAACTTGTTACATCATCGTAGATGTCAAATGGAAAGCACAAATATCAACGGTAACAAGTAAAACACCAACAGCAAGTAAAAAAGAAAGAGACACATGAGTTCGTAATTCAATTCGGGAATATACCTCCTGCGTTTGTAGGACAATGTGCACAAGAAAGATGATCACTGATATTTAAAGAATTAAATAGTTTACAACGTAGTACTAACTTATCTAAAATACTTGAGTACTACAACAACTCACGTAGAGCTTAACTCATTGATCACCAAGGCTCCCCTAGATATGAGACTCTCTCTCAAGTGTGCTTGGCTTAGCTTCCCTAAGTGTGAAAATCCCTTCTCAATAGCTATGGTTTAGTGTCCCTCACTAAAACGAGATTATCTTTAGTGTGTTGCGTTTAACGTATGAAGAAACTTGCACAATAGGATAGCAAGCAAAGAGCAAAAACACTTCTTGCTTAATAAACAAATGTGGATTGCTTAATTATAATCAAAATCAACAATCATAAAAGACCTTCATAATTCACTTTAAATAATCAAATCCAAGATATGAAATAGATCCCATTTGGAATGAAAGGTGTTGGAATTCCTTGAATTCATATATGCGCTACGAATAACTCAATACAGGTTTAGAGAAGTGCATATATATAAACTCTCTAACCTATTGGCGTGTATTGAATTCTAAAAACAGTCTCTCTAATAATATTTGTTCTCCCTCTCTCCGTGGTTGTAACTAATATACTATTAGTGAACCACGTATACCTGTGTGTCGAATATACTATCCGTGGTTGAATGAACCATTTCAAATTACAACTAATATAAATAAATTTTGGTTATTGATGATCTATGTTCATCTTAATGGAGGAATGTCCTCCTTTCCGTGCTCGAAATGCATCTCAGAATGTCGGGGATGCATATAACCATTGGACAAAGGCCAACGACAAGGCCCACATCTATCTCTTGTCCAGTACGTCTGACTAAGCAAGAAACATGAGACCATGGTCACTGCACGTCAGATCATGGACTCCCTCCCAAAGATGTTTAAGGGACAGAAAGAATGAGAGGCAAACGTTGCCTGTTCCAAGAGTTTTCAGATGGGTTCATCCTCTACGATCAAGTCTTCACCTTTATCCTATAGGTTTAAGAAAATTCAAAAAATCCAAAAAATAGGGAAGGGCAAGCATCCTGCTGCTGCTACTAAGAGCAAAGTGAAGGCTAAGGTAGCTGATAAGGAAAAATCTTTCCTCTACAATGTGAATGGATTTTGTAAGAGAAATTATCCCAAATACTTTGCTGAGAAGAAAATGAAAAAGAAGGTAAATATAATTTACTTGACTTAAAAAGAAGGGTAATGGGATTTATTTATATTGGTTGTAAATTTGAAATGTTCAAAATTACTTTGGGAATTAGTATAATGTATAGTGATACATTATAATATAAAGTTTAGATTTTAATCAATATTTATTATATAAATTTAATTTTGGATATGATTCAAAATTAATTAATGAGAAATAAAATATTTGAATGAATTCAAATATTAATTTAATGTGAATTGGATTTATATTAAAATTATTGGTTATGAGATAAATTTATATTCGAATATGATTCAAATATTAAGTTAAATATAAGATATTTAAATTAGCTATTAATTAATTGGATAATTAATTAATAGTTTAGTTTTATTTTATTTACTTAAATTTGATTTAATTAAATTAATTTAAAACTATAAGATATTGGAGAGATATTCATTAAATGTGATTTAAATTAAATATTAATTAAATAGGATTTATTTATTTAATTAATTATTAATTAATTAATTGGTTGATTTGAATTTTCTATTCATTTAATATTTTTTATATTAATAGAATTCACTGATTCTTTCTTACTCCTTCAAGGAAAATAAGTTATATATATGCAGAACAAAATAGTTTTTCTTCAACCTATGTTTTTGCCTCTCTCCAAAAATAATCTCTTTAAATCTTTTTCATTCCAATTGGTTCCCACAGACCAATCTCATTCTAGAGGATAGAAAGGTCTCCGACGAGTGGTGTCCTAATTTGGAGTTATACTAGTTTCAGAGGCGTCAAACTACGTAAGTTTTTCATTCCCTATATCTTTTAATTTAAAATATCTTTTAATTTAAAAGCATGCTTAGCCTTTTAGAATTATGTTTCTAAATATTGCCTATGAATTGATACTTTGGGATTTCCAAATTAAATTGAGGAATGAATCTGTAAAATCTTCCACTGTCTAGGGCTTTTATCCCTTCATTTTCAATGTGGCAAAACAACGCATTATGAAAGGGTATGCGTGTAACGACCCAACTTTACTAGAAGGTTGAGGTCATTACTATTTAAATAAGTATAGTTTTTTTTGTTTTTTTTATTTTTTTTTAATTTTAATATTAAACTAAATTTATAAGTTGAGAAAAAAATTTTAAATAAGAAAAATAAATAAGTAATTAAAGTGATAAATCAAAATATTAGTTCGGGCCCATAAAAATTAAAGAAATACATAAAATATTTAAACCAAAATTCTGAAATAAACCAAAAATATAATTACGGAAACATAAATGCGGAAAAGCTGAACTATCCCCTATGGCGATCCACGGTCACTTCTTATCATTCGCCAGCTTGCCCTTGCCCTTGCCTCTACCCTTACCTGAAAATTAAACATTTAAAAGAATGAGTATAAATTTATACTCAGTAAGAGTCCCATATTTAGTCTCACTATGTGTTGTTAGTCTCTTTGTTAGAGTCCTGTAATAAGTACCACGTGCTATGGTGCTCCCGAACGCACACTATCCAGTAGTCCCAACGGGACTGAACTGGGCTTTCGGTGGACCCGAAGGAATCACCCTAAAGGAGATTCGGGCTGTAAGTGATCCCGTCGAATCATGTCTCAATAAGACATATATAGGGGAGGACCTTGATGGACCCCTCATGGTACAACTCTAATCGGCAGACCAACCGAAACTATAGGCTATACATGCTCAACATCATACAACATCTTAGCTCAAACACACATAACTCAAAAATAACATATAATCATATCATACACCAATGGTGTTGCATCTCAATCAAAAGGGGAAAAAATCTCTTACCTGGAGATCTGCTAAAATAATTCACTGGTTGACAGTCAATCCTCCCAATACTCAGTCCTAAACATAAACAAAATTAACATTAATAATTTTGTCAACTATCACCCTACTGTTTAATTAAGCAACCAAACTTAACTAAGCTTACCCCAAGATTAGGGTTGAATCCAACACAACCCTAAATGGAACAATTCACAGTCTCAGTTCCTCCAATTATACTCGTTCCTTCAAGAAAACATAGATCCACTTAAATCCATAACATTATTCTTTTGGGACAAAAATAGGTAATAAATGGGAATACCAACACAATCAAAATTAGCCAAACTCACCAAAGTGACTCGAAAACAAGGAACGGCTTGGATCAAACGAATACAGCTCACGTGGCTCGATGAAGGGACGCGGCTCGGACTGACGAACATGGCTCACGCGGCTCGGTGAAGGGAAGACGCGCACTGACGGCAACGGCAGCTCAGGCGGCTTGGTGAAGGCGGACGCGTGCGGCTGAACGCGTGCGGCTGGGGAGGGCTCGACTGCGGCTCAATGACAGAGACGCGAGGCAGACAACTCATAAGGAGGGCAGCTCGGATGCACGCGTGTGGCTCGAAAACGCTGACCAGTCGACTTTGATTCAGACGACGCGACAAAGGTCAGATGGCGGCGGCGGTGACGTTCGATGGCAGAGGACGTCTCATTCGCTAGTGAGGCACGAACGACGGGTGGCTTCAGCGACGGACACGCGACGCCTGGGCTATTGACGAACCGAGCGGCTTGTCTGGGGTTGACGATCGACGTGCGGCTGCATGCGGAAAGAACAGACGGAGATGAGAACGGTAGGGATTCCTTGCGACGGCTAGGGTTCTTTTGATGAAGGAGAAGGTGAACAGTAACTATGGCACGCATCCCGAGTGTGTATTTAAATATTTAAAATACTAATAATAATAATAATAATAATATTATTATTATTATTATTATTTAATTTCTCCCAAATAACTCATCCTTTCCTTCATCTCTCCCTATTCCTATTTAATTTTCCCCCTCTCTTCATTAACAACCCTTCTATTTCCTCTTTTAAATTTTTCCTTAATAATTATATCATTCCATAATATAATTATTCTCACTCCTCCATAACTTTCTACATTCACATATCAATATTTACTCACCAAACTTCCAACTTTACAAATTTAATTCACCAACCATAAATTCAAAAACCAAAATTTAACCATAGAATTTCAATTCTTCAAAAATTAACCACACATCTTTCCAAAACACTTAATCTTCCCAATTTAAAACAAATTTCACAAATAACACCCAAAACTAAGCAAAATAAAATGATAATAAAGATAACCTAATAGTTTTGGGATGTTACAATCTTCCCTCCTTTGAGGATCTTTCGTCCTCGAAAGTTTTTTTTTTTTTTTAATCCTCAAATAACTCAGGATAATGAGCTCTCATGTCGTCTTTTCTCTCCCAAGTAGCTTCCTCAACCTCGTGGTTTCGCCATAGAACCTTAACCAAAGCGATTCCTCTGTTACGCAGCAGTTTAACCTCTCTTGCCAAAATCTCAACTGGTTGCTCCTCATATCTCAAGTTCTCATTAATTTGTAATGGCTTATAATCAATTATATGTGAGGGATTTGCTACATACTTCCTCAGAATGGAGACATGAAACACATCGTGAACTGCAGATAATAACAGAGGCAAAGCCAAACGATAAGCTACGGGGCCAATCCTCTCAAGAATCTCAAATGGCCCTACAAAACGTGGACTCAACTTCTCCTTCTTCTCAAATCTCAGAACACCCCTCACAGGTGCTACCTTCAGAAAAACCATGTCCCCCACGTCAAACTCAAGGTCCCTACGTCGTTCATCAGCATAACTCTTCTGTCTGCTTTGTGCTGTCAACATGCGAGTTCTAATCTTCTGTATGGCTTCGTTGGTGGTCTGAACCATTTCAGGACCTAACATCCGCTGCTCACCAACTTCACCCCAGCATATGGGGGATCTACAACTCTTACCATACAACCCTTCAAACGGCGCCATGTCAATAGTAGTCTGGTAGCTATTGTTGTAGGCAAACTCCATCAAGTGCAAATGGGAGTCCCAACTCCCTGAGAACTCCAACACACAAGCTCGCAGCATATCCTCCAGAATTTGATTCAAACGCTGTGTCTGACCATCAATTGGAGGATGAAAAGCTGTACTGAAGTCGAATCTCGTGCCCATGGCAGCTTGAAGTCCCTTCCAGAACTTGGAGGTAAAACAGGCATCTCTGTCGGAAACTATGGGTACCCCATGCAACCTTACTACTTCCGTCATATACAATTGTGCCCACTTACTGGCCGTATAAGTGGACTTTTCTAGAACGAAATGCGCTGATTTCGTGAGCCTGTCCACAACAACCCATCACTGTATAACCCTTCAGGGTCCTAGGCAGTCCAGAAATGAAGTCCATAGATACATTCTCCCACTTCCACTATGGCACACCCAAGGGTTGTAACAAACCTGCTTGCTTCCGTCTTGGTGCCTTCACCTGCTGGCATACCAGGCATTTACTAACAAAATCTGGCACCTCTCTCTTCATATTTCTCCACCAGTAAATTCGCTTCAAATCCTGGTACATCTTTGTGCTGCCTGGATGCATAGAAAATGGAGAACTATGGGCCTCGGTCAACAACTCGGTCTTAACTACGCTGTCTGCTGGCACACATAACCGTTTGTCAAACATGAGTCCCTCATCAGTGGATATAGAGAACTCCTCACCCTGCCCTGCTTCTACTAAGCGGCGTTTATCCACCAAATAAGGGTCAGTAAGCTGGCCGATAATAATTCTCTGCCTCAAAGTTGGCTGTACTGACAACTGAGCTAACTGCTAGGTAACTTTCCCTACTAAAACTGCAATTTCAGCTCTCTCAAGGTCTCTATGCAAATGAACCTGCCTAGTAATGAGTGCTGCAGAATGTGATACCTTCTTGCTAAGAGCATCGGCTACCACATTCGCCTTACCTGGGTGGTATAAAATCTCACAGTCATAGTCTTTAACCAATTCGAGCCATCTTCGCTGCCTCATATTCAACTCCTTCTGAGTGAAGAAGTACTTCAAGCTCTTATGGTCAGTGAAGATCTGAATCTTCTCACCGTTTAAATAGTGCCTCCAAATCTTCAGTGCAAAAACTACTGCCGCCAACTCTAAATCATGTGTAGGGTAGTTTTGTTCATGATTCTTCAACTGACGGGAAGCATAAGCAACCACCCTACCTTGCTGCATCAAAACACAACCCAATCCTTTCTTAGAGACATCACTGTATATCACATAATTTCCAGATCCATCTGGCACTGTAAGAACCGGTGCACTAACGAGTTTCTGCTTGAGACCTTGGAAACTGCTCTCACACGCTGGACTCCAAACAAAAGGAGTCCCCTTCCTGGTTAGTTGGGTCAAAGGACTAGCCATACGAGAGAATCCTTCCAGAAATCTCCTGTAATATCCTGCTAAACCCAGAAAACTTCGAACTTCACTAACTGTAGAAGGTCGAGGCCAATTGGTAACGGCTTCGATCTTCGCTGGGTCCACAGAAACTCCCTCACTGGATACTACATGACCAAGGAAAGACACCTGCTTCAGCCAGAACTCGCACTTAGAAAACTTGGCATACAGCTTATTGGCTCGAAGGGTTTCCAACACCTGATGCAAATGCTCCTCATGCTCAGCCTCTGTCTTGGAGTAAACTAAGATGTCATCAATAAAAACTATCACAGAAATGTCTAAGAAATCCTTAAACACCCTATTCATTAATTCCATAAAAGCAGCAGGAGCATTTGTCAAGCCAAATGACATTACAATAAACTCATAATGTCCATATCGAGAACGAAAGGCCGTCTTAGATATATCATTGTCCCTAATCCTCAACTGGTGATATCTCGATCGTAAATCGATCTTAGAAAACACAGTGGCCCCCTGCAGCTGATCAAATAGGTCCTCAATTTTGGGAAACGGATATTTGTTCTTGACTGTCACCTTATTAAGCTCTCTATAGTCAATGCAAAGACGCATCGACCCATCTTTCTTCTTCACAAACAACACTGGTGCTCCCCAAGGTGACACACTAGGTCGAATAAAACCCTTGTCCAGCAGCTCCTGCAACTGGACCTTCAGCTCTTTCAGTTCTGCTGGTGCCATTCTGTATGGGGCTCTAGAGATGGGACCGGTACCCGGTTCGAGCTCTATGGCGAAATCAACCTCTCGGCGGGGCGGAAGTCCTTGAAGCTCCTCTGGAAAAACATCGGGATATTCCCTTACCACTGGCTCGGATGATAAAGATACTTTAGGCTCTCTGGTGTCCACAACACTAGCCAAGATACTCCAAGTACCCTGATCGAGCAGCTTACTAGCCTTCATGGCTGAGATAACTTTGGGTAGAACTACAGTCCCAGCCCCTTTATACTTAAAACTAGTTGCCTCGAGAGGTTAAAAACTACCTCCTTGCGAAAACAATCTATGCTTGCATGGTTAGCAGATAGCCAATCCATGCCTAATATCACATCAAAATCTCGCATGTCCAATACTAATAAAGTTACATCTAAAACGTGCTTTGCTACTTCTATCTGACATGCTTTTATCTTTTCACTTGACAACAAAATTTCTCCAGATGGAGTAGAAACGGACAACAGGTAACTCAAGGGTTCTACTTCTAGATTCATATGCTGTACAAATACTGAGGATATAAAAGAATGAGATGACCCCGAGTCAAATAATACTAGCCAAGTGTCCCAAGATTGGAAGTGTACCTGTCACCACTGTGTCAGCTTTCTCGGCCTCTTGCCTATTAGTGGCAAAAACTCTCCCCTGATGGGTTGGGGAAGTTTGGTTTCTAACACCGTATGATTTCTGAGGGCACTTATCAGCTAGATGCCCAGGTTGCCTGCACTTGTAACATACTCCACTCCCCGCTAGGCAGCGACCCGAGTGGTGTCTTCCACAATTTGGACACATGGGTAATACCCTCAAAGTTTGGCCTGCCTGAGTCGCTTGCTGTCGGTGCCGGTGGAACAACCCACCTGATCTGGAATTCCTGTGTGGTGCTGCTATAGGTTGCTGCTCAGACTTCCGTTTCTGTCCTGAAGTTGGTCCCTTCTCTGCAGCCTTGGCCAACACCGTCCTCTCATGTAAACTCAGGTCTACTGCCATGCGCAGCGCATCAGCCTGGGTGGTTGGTCTAAGGACGCGAACGAAACCCTGGATCTCTGACTTGAGACCTCTGACGAACTTGTCAGCTCTCTCAGCCTCGGTTCTCACTAAATCGGGTGCAAATCGGGATAACGCATCGAACTCTTGATCACTCTCTTCCACCATCATGTTGCCTTGCTCCAGTTTTAGGAACTCCTGGCACTTGGCCTCTCTCACTGTGGCGGAGAAGAATTTGGCATAAAAGTTCTCCTTGAACTGCTCCCAGGTGATCTTACTTATATCTCCACCCAACATCCTCTCTGTGGACTCCCACCAGCCTCTGCCTCTGTCAATCAGTAAGTACACAGCGCACTGAACCTTCTGGTCATTGAGGCACTTCATATACCGAAAGATGGTTTCCACCGAACTCAACCACATCTGTGCCTTGGTGGGGTCTGCTAAAGATCCATCGAAAGTTTGAGGGTTGTACTTTCTGAAGTCCCTCAGGTGCTTGGCTTCGGCTGAAAGCATGTCTGGTAAGTGTTGGGCTACAACTGGGGCCTGAACTCTTGTGGCTGGTATCTGAACACCTGCAGTCGGTGCCTGAATAGGAGCTGTCTGGGTCTGTGGGGCTGGCTGTCGCTTTGCCATCACTTCCATCAATAGGTCTCTGTACCTTTGCTCCATAGCAGCAAGGTCTGCTTGAGTGACAGGTGCAGTAGGGTCGACAGCTTGTACAGTTGGCTGTCCCCCGCGCTGTCCTCCAGGCTGTCCTTCAGGTTGTCCCTCAGTCTGGTTACGTCCAACTCCTCTGCCTCCTCTTCCACCTCTACGAACACTTCTACGTGGCGGCATTTTTCCTAAATTCCACAATTAAAAGTCTTTTTCTAGGAATTCATTCATAACATGCTTACTTACTTATCTAGTTTAATTCAGGCAAGGTCATATGCACAATCTTAAATTATATCTTACTACGTACCTGGCGAGTGACGAAGGACCGTAATGACCATAGGGATAAAATCAACGACTTACATCGTAAGTCAGTCTACAGAACCTAAAACTGGGCTCTGATACCAACTATAACGACCCAACTTTACTAGAAGGTTGAGGTCATTACTATTTAAATAAGTATAGTTTTTTTTTTTTTTTTAACATTAAACTAAATTTATAAGTTGAGAAAAAAATTTTAAATAAGAAAAATAAATAAGTAATTAAAGTGATAAATCAAAATATTAGTTCGGGCCAATAAAAATTAAAGAAATACATAAAATATTTAAACCAAAATTCTGAAATAAACCAAAAATATAATTACGGAAACATAAATGCGAAAAAGCTGAACTATCCCCTATGACGATCCACGGTCACTTCTTATCATTCGCCAGCTTGCCCTTGTCCTTGCCTCTACCCTTACTTGAAAATTAAACATTTAAAAGAATGAGTATAAATTTATACTCAGTAAGAGTCCCATATTTAGTCTCACTATGTGTTGTTAGTCTCTTTGTTAGAGTCCTGTAATAAAGTACCACGTGCTATGGTGCTCCCGAACGCACACTATCCAGTAGTCCCAACGGGACTGAACTGGGCTCTCGGTGGACCCGAAGGAATCACCCTAAAGGAGAGTCGGGCTGTAAGTGATCCCGTCGAATCACGTCTCAATAACTACACAGACATATATAGGGGAGGACCTTGATGGACCCCTCATGGTACGACTCTAATCGGCAGACCAACCAAAACTATTGGCTATACATGCTCAACATCATACAACATCTTAGCTCAAACACACATAACTCAAAAATAACATATAATCATATCATACACCAATGGTGCTGCATCTCAAAATAAAGGGGGAAAAATCTCTTACCTGGAGATCTGCTAAAATAATTCACTGGTTGACAGTCAATCCTTCCAATACTCAGTCCTAAACATAAACAAAATTAACATTAATAATTTTGTCAACTATCACCCTACTGTTTAATTAAGCAACCAAACTTATCTAAGCTTACCCCAAGATTAGGGTTGAATCCAACACAACCCTAAATGGAACAATTCACAGTCTCAGTTCCTCCAATTATACTCGTTCCTTCAAGAAAACATAGATCCACTTAAATCCATAACTTTATTCTTTTAGGACAAAAATAGGTAATAAATGGGAATACCAACACAATCAAAATTAGCCAAACTCACCAAAGTGACTCGAAAACAAGGAACGGCTTGGATCAAACGAATACAGCTCACGTGGCTCGATGAAGGGATGCGGCTCGGACTGACGAACACGGCTCACGCAGCTCGATGAAGGGAAGACGCGGACGGACGTCAACGGCAGCTCACGCGGCTTGGTGAAGGCGGACGCATGCGGCTGAACTCTTGCGGCTGGACGCTTGCGGCTGAACGCTTGCGACTGAACGCTTGCGGCTGGACGCGTGCGGCTGGACGCGTGCGGCTGGACGCGTGCGGGTGGGGAGGGCTCGACTGCTGCTCAGTGACAGAGAGGCGAGGCGGACGGCTCGTAAATTCAAAAACCAAAATTTAACCATAGAATTTCAATTCTTCAAAAATTAACCACACATCTTTTCAAAACACTTAATCTTCCCAATTTAAAACAAATTTTACAAATAACACCCAAAACTAAGCAAAATAAAATGATAATAAAGATAACCTAATAGTTTTGGGATGTTACAATCTTCCCTCCTTTGAGGATCTTTCGTCCTTGAAAGTTTTTTTTTTTTTTAATCCTCAAATAACTCAGGATAATGAGCTCTCATGTCGTCTTCTCTCTCCCAAGTAGCTTCCTCAACCTCGTGGTTTCGCCATAGAACCTTAACCAAAGCGATTCCTCTGTTACGCAGCAGTTTAACCTCTCTTGCCAAAATCTCAACTGGCTACTCCTCATATCTCAAGTTCTCATTAATTTGTAATGGCTCATAATCAATTATATGTGAGGGATCTGCTACATACTTCCTCAGCATGGAGACATGAAACACATCGTGAACTGCAGATAATAACGAAGGCAAAGCCAAACGATAAGCTACGGGGCCAATCCTCTCAAGAATCTCAAATGGCCCTACAAAACGTGGACTCAACTTCCCCTTCTTCTGATAAGACTTGGCATATAAGGAATGATTTGCGTTCCTCGCAAAAGGATTATTTGAGACTAATGTGTTTTTATGTTATATGATGTATTTATGTGATATGTTATGAAATGATGATGTTTGTGGAATGTGTTCCAAAAAGGTTTTCTTACTTCCTTACTAAGTTTTCTGACTTACGTTTTAAGTTTTCACTTTCTAGATTACCAGGCGTTAAGGCTAGAATAAGAAAGGGTGAAGAACTTGCTAGAATAAGGTAGTGGCCTGTTTAGGTATATGGTTGGTCCATTCAGACGTTTGGCCTCCTCTTTTCATGGTAAGGATAAAGTTTCTTTTTATAGGCCGATTAAGACGGGAAATCTAATATTGTGAACATGTCAATGTCGAAAGTTGTCTCTCTTGTCAAGTCATGTCAACTCCATCGATCACTTTTGTCTTCTAGCAAACTTCTTCTCGCATTCTGATGTGGTCTTCTCGCCTAGTTTTTGCATGATTTCCTCTACGATTCGTCACCTTCTTCTTTTGTTGATAATCTTGCGTTTAGATACTAAAAACGGAGTAAAGCAAGCATATTGCTTATGTAAAGTTTATTTTTAAATATTTATGCATTTACAACATAAGCTACGCTTTTTGACACTCTTATCATACATTTTGGTCTCATTTTTCTACCTAGAAGGCCATAATAACTTGTATTTATACAAGTTATCATTTCCACCTACTGACAAGGTCCACAAAAAAGACATGACAAGCAACAATGTAGAAGACGTGTTTGAGTTCATTGGCAATATTGTCTGCAAGCTAATGAATGAATCTTCTGAGTTGTTATTAAAGGCTCTTGATCATCTCATTCACATCCAAGATTCTTACATGGAAACTAAAGACGTGCGACAAGAGGTTGTTGATTTACATTGCACCTTCCAAAGTTTCAAAAACAACTTCGTAGCCCTGCGTGGACACTACAAGAAATTCTTGCTCTTCTGATGCAGATTCACATCGTGGAAATAAAAGCCGTCAGGAGATAGGGCATCTTTCGAGCATCAATTAGAGCGTTGGAAGATACAATCTCTCCAGACACATATAACAAGTGTTGGCAATTAGTAACCAACTCTTGATGCCAGCCATGCACGACGTTGGGAGATGTAGGGCACTCCCAATGCTTTTACACCACGTTGAAAGATAGAAAACAATCCATGACACCATTAGTAATGGCATTGGGAATTGATGGGGAACTGCTAACTCGTTAATGCATGCGTCGACAGTTTGCCTTTAAAAGCACTACCAGATCTGTGAAGAAGAGCTCAGGAAGAACGAAGAAGGGCTCGTGAAGAAGGGCTTCATTTTTTAGACTTTTGAAGAGGGGAAGGGTTTAGGGTGTTTTCGTTGCCACCATCACCACTATCTCTTCCAATATGTGTTTCCACCATCACCATCCCATGAAAATGTATATTCACAATCAATAAGTGTTTCGTAGTTGTTCTTTAAGACTACATAAGTGTTTCTTGTCAATGTTTGAGAACATATTAGGTTGCTTAGAAACTACTATTACTAGTTTTGTGTTTTCTTTATTGTGTTCTGTTGGGTTTCGACCGAAGACTGTCCAAATGGAGATTTTAGTTCCATTTCTATGTGAAATGAAATGGATTCCAAGGTTTCATAATTTTGTTTTTATCTATTTAATACTTTGAAATGCAGAGTTTGGACTATTGATTGTGGAATGCTTCTTAGATTGGTTACCTTCTCGTAGAGGTTAAAAAATGCTATACTCATATTGTCTTCTCTAGAAGAAAACATGGTGGAGATTAATTTCCTTGTTAATTTATGATTTAAAGTAGCAAAAGTCGCCTAAGAAATATGTTAATCAACCGAAATTCAAAGGTTACTTTCTGATGTGCATTACTTTATGTTGGGTTTGTAATGAATGCTTCCAAAAAAAACGTTGTCTCAAGAAACTTCTTGAAAAAAAATTATAATTAGGCCCTTGCTCAAGTAAGCTTTGAGAGCTTACCAATATTTTTTGTTAGAAAATGATGTGACTTTGAGTCGTTCTTCTAGTCTTCAGCTTGTTGGTTCCTTATGTTACTCCTCTACATACTTATAATAAATCTTATACACATTATATATATATATATATATATCGAACCATCTGCTAGCTAGTACATGATTTTTATTCCATTTATATGGGGTTTCTTTTATTTTTTAAGAGATCCATACTTGGAGGAGATTTGGACTTTTGGTTTCCTTTATGTTCTTTTAATGTTTCTTTTGCTATATCAATTTTGATTGACGTAGGATTTGTTCCTCGTTTCTTCCCTAAAATCTATGCTTGACCTAAGTGTGGTACAAAACCATACCTAATTGTTTCCTTTCTAAATATGCTTTCCAAGATATTGGCGAAAAGGCCAAAGGTACATATGTTATCTATTTTCTCTGTGTATCTGAGATATTATATCAATTTTAGTATGTGTGTATGTATATATATGTATTAAAATACCATAATTATATGTTATAATTTTATTTGATGTGAATCATGGATCTGTATGTGATGCTCTAAGTTGGCATAGTTATAAACTCCAAAAGCTTATTTTCACTTTGATGGTGACCTTGCAGACGTCTTAACCAGAGACTACAAATTTGATCACAAGTTTACCCTGTTTCTACCAAACTTCGATGGAATGGTATTTGTTGGTTCTAATTCTTTGGATTCTTTCTCGTGATTAAATGATCTTTCCTATTCCTACACTTCAAACGTGGTGTCCTATTTTACACTTTCAATTATATTGATATGCTCCGTAACTTTGAAATTTTCAAGCTAATTGTCCTTATTTTGGTTGACTATGATTTGTTTCATGATCAAGATTTCCATTCTTCTATATATTTACATTCATGCTATTATCATCTAGTGTTGTTAAGGTGCAGTCAAGCGCTCGCCTAACGTATACATTTTACAGATATCCAAAATGCCTTTATTTTATTTTAATTTTGGGTTACAAAAACTTAAAATTAAAATAAAACAAAGGTATTTTTTAAAAAATAAAGTTATTTTATTTTAATATTGACGTCGTACATAGGCGTCAAGAGATTGGTCATAATTTTGGATGCCTAGAACGGCGAGACATCGTACTTCGTCGAAAGTTCGTCAATATCCCAACACTTCTTTTCACAACATGGAGAAAACCTCTCCTAACGTATTTCTCTCGACCTGACTTTCAATGCTCGTTTATGCATCGCGATATCATTTCCCAACGCATTTTTATATATTTCTTGACAACTTACTACTTCTAGAATCCGAAATTTCTTGTGGTGGGAGAACACGAGGTTTTGGAAAACAAGCTTGACACCCTCATGAGCAAACACAATGTTCCATCTTTTGCAATCTCAGCTCTTTCTTCCAAGGTCCAAACGCAATCCACCATGATTCAGAGAGTATCTAGACGATAAGACCACTAGTTCTAAACTATAATGAATTATATTCATGCGGTGTTCGTTCAACATGTTTCTGCCCCAGTCATCCTGCCTAACTTAGAGGAGCCCCTTTAAGAAGACAATGGCAATCATATACTACCCTTGATGCTTCTGAATCATGGCATGATCCTTAAATTTGAAGGGGTATCCTCTACGGTTTCTTTTAAGGCTTCTTTTGATTTAAATTTACATCTTATGTACTTGGGTAATCCGTTTATCTCATTATCAATACATGGCGTTACAAGTTTATACACTTAGTATATCGCACTTGCTTCCCTTGTTGTTGGTTTTAATTTTATGCGTTTAAAAATTCTTCTTCTTTTGAGCCTCGCAATAATAACTTTGATGATATTAACTATGTCAAATTAATTACAACTTAGTCTTTTAGACGATTAGTCTTTAGTCAAGAAAACTACTTAAAGACATTTCTTGAATTCTAGTAGGCAAGCAAGCTTGACCTCAAACCTCTCTTTTGAATAATTTTTCTAAGTTTATCTTATCATTCACTTTCAGCAATGAGGACCTTGTTGTACTATTAAATTTGAGGGTGTACGAAGTTCGAGTTAAAACATTCAAAAATAAAAAATAATAATTAATTTTCCATAATGCTTACTTTAAAGAAAAAAAAAAGACTAACATTCTTTAACGCAATTCACTGAAAATAAGACTCCAATGTTATCGCACCCTAACCAAAAATAATTAAGAATCATAGCTTCAAAACTTGGAAGTATAAGTAAATAAGCGACGATAAGAGTTATAGTTATGAAGATGAACAAATTCATAGAATACCAATGATTTTCTGATACATGCATATAATCTAAGCATTTTTTTAAAGTTCAAAATTTTAGAGAAATATGCATACAATTAAAAATTTAAAAGAAAAGATACCAAATCATTTTTGTTTAGAAAGAGTGTACAAGATACCTCGACTCAACTCAACTTAGCACGTCAAATACAACATTTCAACTCAACTTTACACTATATATAGATAGATAATTTAACTACTCAAGTAATGGAACTTTCAAGTTAATAATGATCAAAAGCTGTTAAATTCTTAATAAAACAAAGAAAATGAAATGACAAAAAATTGATTGGTGGTTGGTAAAATGAAAAGTAACACGTGGGGGGATTTAAGAATATTGTTATGAAGCGTGTGGAAACGAAATTGAAGAGAGAGAGAATGCGGAATGTTGGTAGCCATTTCAAAAGAAACATCACATGACATTGATATCGCACTCCCCTTTGGCCGACATCTCCCAATATCACCACTTTCTTAATTATAACAAAAATACCTCATCTCTAAAAATACCAATCTCAAGAAAAAAAAAATGAAAAAACATATATTCAACTTTCAATTTTATTGTTTTTCTTTAGCTATGTTTCTTTTTTAAACAAGTTTAAATTTATTCACGTTAAACACATTTTAATATTTTTTTTTTTTTTGGTATATTTTGTTCATTTTTACCCATATATTATATCTCCATTCACAAATTATTCTTTATTTATATAGAATTATACAATAAAACTACATAAATGGACAATAAATAACTTACAAAAATGTGTATAATAATAACAACGAGGTGAGAAATTTAACCTCTATATTCTTGGAATGGAGGTCATGTAAATGACACCCCGTTAATTCATTCAGTAAAAATATGCCAAACTAAATTTTGTATATATTTAAAAAGATTATGAATTAATAATATATCTAAGCATTCATTATTTTTATACTAAGAAAATTATAGTAAATGACTTTGGCATCTCTGCTTTTCATTTTAAAATGTATTTTAAATTCCTATCAATTCTTTAAAATGTTTTAAAATAGTATAATGAACTTTTGTAAAAATAGCAAAAAAAATTATGATAATAGAACGAATGTCAGAATATTTTTATAATTTACAAAAATAGTAAATTTAAAAGTGATGATCCTCTAATAGCTCATGATTACCGTTTGATAGCCCTCTGATAATTCTATGATTATCGTCTGATATCACAAATTTTGACATATTCACAATATGCAAAAAAATTAGTGTCATGAGCTGTTTTTTTTAAATGTTTTTGTCATTTGATGCAATTTTCTATAGTATAATGTATAATAAATATTATAATATTTTTTACCTTAATTTATATGTTTTTTTTAATCCAATATTAATGAAAGTAAATTTTTTTTTTTTTGGAGTTTTAGTAAATAATTAAATTTTTATGTATTCTTACATTTTTGGCATTTTTCTAAATCAACAAAGCAGTCCTATTTCCAAAGTAGCATTATAAATTTAAAATTACTTTATTCTAAAAAAATTATTGTAAATGATAAAATTACTAAAATATAAAAAAATTTATATTATATAAACATACATTGATTGACTTCTATCATACTGATAGATGAAGTCAATATCTATTATTGATAGAATATGAAACTTTTATATATTTTGTAAACTATTTTGATCAATTTTGCTATATTTGAAAATGTCCGTTAATATGAATATCTATATTCACTAGGATAATTGTGATATGCTTTATTAATAGTTTAGTCTATTTATGATTTTGTTTTTCTTACCTGTAAATCAATTTTTATAGCATGGGAAGGAAATGGCACCATAGATATGTTATAGGTACGACGTGCTATTCAATACCTTTGTGTGATTGTGTCGGCATAAATTCTGAAGTATTTTCTCTGTCCATGTTTTTCTTTTTATCAGCAGAAAAAACATACAAAATTAAACCTCACATAGTATGTGATATTCTTAGTATTGTTATTAGAGTCGTATATTTCAATTATTTTTGTAATATGTATTGCCTTTCTTGGTTCAAAGGGCAAAGTTATCTCATTTGTTTTCATCATTTATCTATTGATTCACCCTTATATTATTCCACATACACTCTTCATCTATTTGTATGTGCATGTGTACTAGAATATAATATAGAGAGAAGAAAGGACCAAATTTAAATTAGTTTATGTCATCAATTACATCACCTAACAAATTTCTTTCAAAAGAATATTGACTTAGAGATTAAAAAAAAAAAAACATATATATATATAGATCTTATTTTAATGGCAAACTGCAAATATTTGATATACCAGACATATTAAAATAGATTAAGCTAAAATTTAGAAAGATAAAATAGTGTTCTTTAGAAGAATTAGGGCTATTCTAAGGACCATTATGGGTTGGGAAGGATATTTATTCACCACAAAAAGATTCACCTATGAATAATAAGATGGGAAGGATATGTCTTCTTAAATCCTTCTCAATTATATGAAAATTTCAATGACAATATTGATAATATATATTATGTCAATGAGTTTTTTTTTTAATTTTAAAAATTTAAATTAATAAATTAACAATTTATTCTTTTTAAATAAATTAAATTTTTTATATTCTAATATAAAACTAAAATGTTTGTTATATATAATATACTATTTGTTGCTTATTATTTTGTATGTTAAATAGATATTTATATGACATGATTAATTACGAAATTATCAATTCATTCATCACGTTAATATTGAAATAATAATAAAAATTAAATATGAAAAACTTGAAAAAAGAAATCCGCATGTTGACACGAATTTAATATCAAATCGAATGAAAAATTTAAACTAATTGAGTCGGATCAAATTAACAATATACATTATTGTCAGTGGGGTCTTACGTTTCATAATTAAAAGATAAACATATATATATATATAATATTGTAACAAGGGTTAATTAAAATATAATGTGAATGAGTCATGTGATTAGAATGGAGATGAAAATTTAAGATATCAAATAATTGACAATTGAGACACTGATTTGTTTTTTGAGACTTGAGATTTGATATTATTTTTTTTTAAAAAAAAAGATAAGTTAAATTCTGTCATCCACAACTTCTCGAGAGTATCCAAATCCACCGCCTGAGAATCAAATTCCACTACTTCACAAAATCGTTAACTTTACCTATAAAAAGTCACCTTCCTTTCATTTGCCTGATAAAAAATACATCTCAATCCAATTAATTATTTTTAAATACACCTAGAGACGTGGTTATTTATAAATATAGCAAATTTTATTTTATTTTTTATAATTGATAACTTAATATACTTGTATCACATGTCGATTTGAATCTGTCTATCACTAATAAAAAAAAATATTTATTATAATTTTAAATATTTTCAACAGTTTTTTAAAATATTTTTTTAATAGGACACGTACGTTTTAAAAAATATTTTAGAAATATATATGTGTTTCTTTAATGGAATTTTTAAAGATGATAGATTTTACAAAATGTTTACAACTTATGACAAATTCTATCACTGAGAATCATTGATATGTTATAGTGATAGAAGATTATCAGTGATAGAATCCAAAATTTTGCTATAGCTTATAAATATTTTAATTTATTTTGTTATTTTTAAAAATGCTCCATTCTTTGATGGTATCGTTTTAGTCCATAAATGGATTTAATAGTTACAACATAATATCTTTTAATTATAGTTATTATTTTGAATATTGACTCATCATTTTAAACTAAAAAGAATAACCAAGAGAAAAGAAGGAAGAAATGTGCAGGAGAATAGAGAAAAAAGAAAAAAAAATTGATATAAAATGTCAGGTCAGCATTTGAAATAATTAATATAAAAGTTAGGGACATTTTTAAAACTATAACAAAGGAACAAAATACTTACATGATTTAGAACAATTTTAAAAATAGAAAAAGTCTACAAATCCACACTAGAAAATACTAAAAACGCATCGTGATTAATTGGCATCCAACGTACGTAGTATATTTGGAAAACGATAGTTTAGATTTAACTATTCTTTCCTACCGGATCGATTAAATTTTAGCTACCCAAATCTAAACAATTTTTTTTAAGATTCTTTGTATACTATCGTTTAGATTTGGCTATTTTGATAATTTTTTTCACAAACTTTTATATTTGAAACAAGCAAATAACAATTTGAAAAAAATTAAAAATTAAAAATAGATGTTTTGTATTTTATCTTGAACCAAATAACAATTTGAAAAAAAAAAACATAAGAATAAGAGAAAAAGATGGAAAGAAAAAAAAATCGTAGGTGAAGAAGAGTAGAAAAATGATGAAAAGGAAGAACAAATCCAAAATATTTTTAAAAAATGGTCAATTTTATGATCTTTTTATTTTGTTACGTAAATATTTGGTCGATTTATTATATTTATGAAAATTAACCTAAAAATTACAAAGATGCCTTTTAAATATACTTATAGATTTTGATGTCAGTTAACTTATATTGTCAATACTTGGAATCAGTTTTGAAGTGTGTTGTGGTTATTGCCAATCTTGTTTCTATTTTTTTGTTTCTGAAGATTGCATTGTTGATTCTGTTTTGAAATCCTTTTCTTATTGGTAAGATTCTATGCATTTATTTCTTTATTGGGCTCTGCAAATTATGTATGAGAATGTTTCTGCCTCCTTCGTTCTTTTAGGGTTGCTGCTTTGAAGTTATATTGTGTTTTTGTCTTGAGTTTACACCGAAAAAGAAGTCATGTGAGAAGGAATTCTCAAACTTAGAAGGAGCTAAGTTCTTTACCTAAAGTGGTTTTCATTTGATGTTGGAAAGATAAAAGTCATAGTTTAGAGTCAATCTCACACTTAACCGGAGTCTAAATGTGTATTAGGAATACATTTTTAATTGTTAAATTTAAAAAAATGATTTTATACCAAAAAAGTTTAAATACAAATAAGTTACTTAAAGAACATTTTTTCTTAAGTCATTTCAAATGTGTCTTATCTTTCCACTAAGTTAGATTATTCGTCGCTCAGTATAAAAGTATTGTATTTACAAATAAGTATAGTGTTGTAATTGTTTAACGGTTGATTACTAAAATCATATTTTTAAGGGGATACTACCTATAAATACCTTTGAATAGAGGTGAATTACCAAACATTATCTAAATAAATTTAACAATTTTAAATATTTTTTAATTTCATGAATGTATTAACCTTTTAGATGACGGTGGAAAAGAAAGATGTCGAAGTCAAAGTATAAGAAATTTTTAAACATTGTGGACCAATATGGATATTTTGATACAAGAAGTAGACTTTTCAATGTGATTTTGATTTTTCTAAAGTCTTTAGGTTCATTGAAACAACAATATTTTCATTGAAAACAAACCTTTTAAATATATATATTATTCTCTTTGCTCAAAAGTAAAAGTATTCAACAAGAAAGAAATAGTTGTGAGGGCTTTGGAAAATGATGTGTGGTAGGAGGTTAAACAATAATGGTCAAGAATGTGCAAAAGGGCCACAAACAATTGCTTCTTCAATAAGTGTTGAATTTGAAGAGTAAATTAATGTCTCACCTCTTTCTTACAAGAAGAAAATGAATTTCTTACTTTGACATTTATGCTGTAATTAACCTCAATTTCCATACCTCTTTTTTTAATTTAAGATTTTCCCTGTTGAGAGAAACCATTAAAAATTATATATTTACAAGTTATATTAGAGTTAATTTTCATAAATATAACAAACTAATAAAATATTTATGGTTCATGTAACAAAATGAAAAATCTAATGAAACATGCCATTTTTTTAAATATTCCAGGTTTATCCTATATTTTCATCTTTTTTCTTCTCTTTCTCTTCTGCGATTTTTTTTTTCAAACTGTTATTTGGTTCAAGATCGTCTACCAAATATAAAAGATTTATTTTTTTATTTTTTTCAAACTATTATTTGGTTGTTCCAAATATAAAAAATTGTGAAAAAAAATTACTCAAATAGTCAAATCTAAACAATCAGGTACAAATTTTTTTTGAAAAAATCATTTAGATTTGGGTAGCCAAATTTAAACCATCAAATCTAAATGATCGTGTTCCAAATATAAACGATCGTGTACCAAAAAATTGTGAAAAAAAATCGTTTAGATTTGGCTTTCCAAATTTAAACGATCAAATCTAAACGATCGTGTACCAAAAAATCTTGAAAAAAAATTGTTTATATTTGGTCAAATGTAAACGATCATGTAGGAAAGAATATCCAAATCTAAAAGATCGTTTTCCAAATATATTACTCGTGTTGGATACCAATTAATCACATGACATTTTTTATATTTTACAATATGGGCCCATGAGCTTTTTCTGTTTTTGAAATTATCCTATATCGTGTAAATATTTTACCACTTTGTTATATTTTAAAAAAAGACCCCTTATATTATTTTCTTTTCTAGCACACAATTAATATCAACCATGAAGTTATACTAAGTGTTTGATAGTTGGATCTATTCCCTTATTATTATTGGACTAAAGTGAAAATAATCAACTGATTTCAAATATAACAAAACAAACTAAAATATTTACAAGAATAATAAACTGTCATTGTTTATAAGTGATAGACATGATAGAGTACTATTATTCATCATTGAAAGACACTGATAAATGTTGATAGATGTATATTAGTGTCTATTATTGTGTATCACTCTCTATCATTAATAGATAGTAAAATATTTTACTAAACTTTTAGCAGTGTTGCCATTTAAAATAATTACTAAAAAGAATGTGTTTCTTCCCTGAAAATTTACCTTACTTCATAACACAAATGATTTCAATATTAAGATTAAAATTATTTTTCAATAAACAACAATTTACAATTTACCATATGAATCTAATATATATATTATTTTATCAACATACTTCAATAATAATTGATATATGTATACATTTTAATCTCGAAATGAGAAATTAGCTCGACAAATTCTCATAATAACTGATTGTGCTCAAACAAAAAAAAACACACGGATACTTTTTTCCACTTTATCTTTTGGTTCCGCACGAAGTTAGAATATATTGAAATATCAAAGTTTTAATGATCATAGATTGTGTAACGAACTAAGTTGATGTCATTATTTAATAGAAATACCATTTTAAAACTCAAAACAAAGCAAAGTCCACTAATTTTATTAAATAAGATGTAAAAAAAATAATCTAAAAACAAATGTTTGGCAAACCAAATAAATATAAAAACAAAAAACAATAAGACAAAAAAACCTAATTCGGGCCATATCTAATTTTAAAGAAAGACATAAAGTGTTTGTAAACTTTAAAATAAAGAAACGTCTATCAATCATGACATGAACGATCATCAAAAACAAGAAAACCATAGACAGAGGCATGAACAGAGTCCTCATATGGTAAGTCAAGGGTTATCGTCGGTCGCCAGCTTGTCCTTCCCTTTACTATTGGTTCCACTAGGTGAACTATTAACTTCCAATTAGCTGGTATGCCTTAAATGATCATATCAATCTTGTGATCCCGCCACACATCAGTCATAAAGTGAATCTAAAGGTAAATAACAGTCAAACAGTCTAAGGTTTAATCTAAAAGCGGTGATCTAGAGGGACACCATACATGGAGGGTACACTAGCTTGATAGCTAAAACTAACAGCTACCATCAATCCAAATAAGTCTTTTGCAGTCAAACTTAATCAAAAAATGGGCATAAACATAACATACATAAATCATCCAACATTCACCAAAATTACATATTCAGTCAAAATAAAACATGTCAACACAGTATTCTCAATTTTAGTCAAACCATCACAATCCTGTCATTGCAATTTAATCCAATGCATAATTGTTAGTCAATCCATACAATACAACTTCAATCTTAAATTGAAGGTCCGGTAGTAGAAACCACTACAAGAATTTTCGTCTTTGTCGACACAGAAAAATGTGGGCAGAGCTTCTATCGACGTTTTTTTTTTGTTTTGCATGAGCACGTTGCTTGGCCGAAACATCGTCGTTTTTTCCTTTGTCCACATTTTTGACGTTGCATTGGCAAAAATGTCCACGCAAATTTAAATTGTGCGCAAAAAAAATATTTCTAGCCACGAAAAAATGTCGGCAAAAAGGTATTTTTGCCACGTTCATCATCACGTTGGCAAAATGATATTTTTTGGCCATGAAAAAAATATCGGTAGAAAGGTATTTTTACCCACGATCATCATCACATCGGCAAAAACATATTTTCTGGCCACAAACAAATGTCGGTAGAAAGGTATTTTTACCCACGATCATCATCACGTTGCCAAAAATAAACTTTCTAGCCATGTTTGTTTTGTGGGCATAAACTATTTCTGCAAACAAACAAAAATTTGTCGACAAAAACAAAATTTTTCCCCATGCTAAATTTGTCAGTAAATAATATTTGTTTCTTTCTTGCCCACTCCTCGAACATCGCCAAAGCTTTCTAATTGCCAACATGTTTCTAGCCACATAAAGAACGTGGCAAAAACAATTTTAATTTTTTTTCACATTTATTATTAATATTGTATGCTTCTAAATTAAATTTCAAATATATAATAAATTTTTTGTGTCTAACGAAATATATTGAACACTGCAACCAAAAATTTAAAAATGAAATACTTCCAACCATTAATATTTTGTCAAAATATGACAAACAATAATTCAATACTTTGTCAAAATATGACAAACAATAATTCTCTAGTGTGTCAAGGTTCAAGAGCTATATTAAATTTTATTTTGGCATATCAAAAAATGGTTAACTCAGTTAGAAAGTCTTTAAAAAATAGTCATTTTCAGCTCCTTAAAACTACATAAACCTGAAAAAGGTACACTAAAATGAATAAGTCCCAAGTGCGACTTTGAAACTAAAGTTTAACTAAAAATGAGCAAAATGTCTTAACTTTCAAATCCGACCTACAAAACAAGTTTCAAATTCCTAAGTTTGATCACAAAACGCAAAACCAACTACACAATAAATCTAAAAATTGTTTTACTTCTACAAATCATCCAAAAAGCTAAAAAATGTCATATACTTTAAAATATCATGTATATTTCAAAGTATCCAAAGACCTAAAATGTCATAGTGTTCAATCAAAACGACAAGCTTAAAGTCCTAGAAAAAGTGAAGGTTCAAACAAGATACAATTGGCCTAAGTGTCTGAGTGTCTAAGTGATACTTCTATAAACCATCCAAAAACATGCACGATTGACTACCGTGACTGTAGGATAGCCACACATAATATTGAAACATGCTTTAACAATATAATTTCTTCAATTTTAGTTTAGAAAAATACCTAAGTGTTCGAAGGTGCATCCTCTTCCTCTTCCTCTCCTAGATCCATTTTTTTTAATTTCAACCCACCTTTGTTCCCATTTTGCAAGCTCATTGGTTAAGTTTCACTAGAAGAAATCTGGCCTTTAATATCGGTTTAAAATCGACATTAATGGCCTTTAGTGTCTGTTGGCAACCGACATCTATGCTAGCGTTATTAAAGGCCTTTAATGTCATTTCTGCTTTGATGTCAGTTTAAAAATGACATTAAAGGTCTCATTAATGTCGGTTTAAAAACGACATTAAAGACCTTCAATGTCGTTTTTAAACGGACATTTTTTATGGTGTTATTGAAGATCTTTAGTGTAACGCCCTAAAGAAAAAAAAAAGTAATAATAAAAATAATAAGATTTTATTATTAATTATTAAATATTATTATTTTTATTATTATTATTATTATTATTATTATTAATAAAACAAAAAAAAGAAAAGGGGCAGCCCCCCCCCCACATCTTTTTCTCTTTTTCTTCTTCCTCTTCTCCTTACCCTAGATCCAGCCGCCGTCGCCCGCCTCAAGACCGGTCGCCGTTCGTGTCTCCGTCCCTGAAGCCAAGCTGCACGCTTCGCGCACAGCCCCCTCTGGCGTAGGACACGCCGCACGGCCTCCCCCCTCACACCGTCCCGCTCGTCAGTCAACAGCCGACGAGCTGGCCTTGTTCGCGAAGCCTCACCGCGCGCCGTCCGTCCCAGCTCGCGAAATCCAGCCGCATCAAGGTTCATCCGCGCCCGACCGTCTGACGAAGCCCAGCCCAGCCGCACGCCGTCTGCCTCCGTCCTCTGTTTCAACCGTCCGAACAAACCCGTCGCGCGCCTCTCTCCCTCCAGTCGTGTTTCCTCTCCTTCCAGCCGCGAGTCACAAACCAATTTACTCCAGTTTGCTTGCACAATCTTGTTCGATTAGGTTCGATTGCCGCTGCCTCCTTTTTTGCTTGGAATGGTCGAAGTTTTTTTGGTAAAATTTAAGTTATGAATTTTAGTTGTTTCAAAACAAATTCGAGTTATTGGTTGGATTAATTGTTAACCTTTGTTCGATCTTAGGTTGAAGGTAACGCCTAATTTCCTTGGGCTCACAACAAAAATTGGATTTAGTTGGAGCTCGTTTCGCTAATAGTTGGGTAAGTGTGAATAATCACATTGGATGATTTTAAGTGGTGATGTGTTGGATAGAATACTGAGTACTTATCTTGATGGTTAGGTTTGTTGTTCGTGGACCTTGGTGCGGTTAAGGAGCTTACCTAACGCCAAGGTAAGGGACTTTCTACTGGACTCAATAACAAGAATTAAGGCGTATTGATTATATGAACTGAAATGTTATGTCTGGACTGAGTCGGGATGACAGTTATGTTGTGTGTTTGGGTGTGGACTGAAAGTTTAATGTACAATGTGCTTGACTGAATGAAATTTATATATGTATGTATGGATTGACGTGGACTTGTTGTCTAGCGTATGTTGTGACTGCTGGGCTATTTATGTTGCTGACTGATGTAGTGATATGTTTTGACTGTCCTTGGGTGAAATTAGGATAATATGGTTGTTTGAGGTTAAAGGGGGAGCTTATGTGATAAGGAAATTTGACTGTATTGAGGATGATTTTAAAGAGGTTTAGAATGGACTGAGGGGATAAATTATTAGTTTCCTAGTGGATAGTTACCCTGCGGGTGTCCTTCGGGATCATCCCCTTTATGTGCATCCTTCGGGAGCACTAGACTGATATGTGCATCCTTCGGGAGCACTAGACTGATATGTGCATCCTTCGGGAGCACTAGACTGATATGTGCATCCTTCGGGAGCACTAGACTGATATGTGCATCCTTCGGGAGCACTAGACTGATATGTGCATCCTACGGGATCACAAGACTGTGATTGTGCAGGATACACCATAGGATGCTAATAATTTATTTTCCCTTAACGGGACCAGTAGTGGGTCTCTTACTGAGTATATTAATACTCACCCTTTTTATATTTAACTTTTCAGGCAAAGGTAACACGAGGGGCAGACCGACGGGGGACAAGAAGGACTCTTGAATTGCCATAGAGGACTGTCTTTAAACTGCTTCCACTGACGGTTTGAAAATATTTTGATTTAACTATGTCTACAAATAGTTAAATTTTTTGTAAACAGCATTTGAAATTTTGTATTTTTGAAATAGGGCCCGATTAAAATTTCCCTTCGTTTTCTTACGGTTTCAACTGAATCTTGTTATGTCTTTTGTCAACAAACGGTTTTGTGTCAAATTGACGACTTAGACGGTCAGTCCGAAAAGTCTGGGTCGTCACATTTAGTGTCGGTTGGCCTTTGATTTGTTTTTTTGTCCATTTTTTTTACAAATTTATTTTTATTAAATTATTGCATTATTGTCCTTTTTTTTACGCCAAATAGTTAAAACCCGACATTATGAGTCTGTGTAAGTAAATATTCTTTTTTCTTACGAACAAATAATAAAATTAATATTCTTTTAGCAACTATAATATTTCTCTTTTACATGTGTATATACAAAATGAAATCTTAATATTGTGTTTATATATACATTCTACAGTGCACTACATGAAACAAGATCTTAATATATAACTTAAATAAGAAATCCTAAACTTTTTCATAGTCTTCAATGTTCAACGATCGTTTAGCTTTCTATCCGATTGCCTGACTATATACACAATCGCTTAGCTTTACACCCAATATGACTTCAATCATTCTACAAACAATATTAATTGAAACCTAAAATAAATTAGGAACACATATCAGTTGCATGTATTTTGTCACAAATGTGCAAAAGTGCTTGTGAACTGAATATAATAGTAGAATTGCAAATAATATTAAACAATCATTAAAAAACGTAGCATTTGTTGCTTATCATTTTCAAATAGTTAATGAATGACATTAAAGTACCCAATCACCATAGTATGAGTAAAAATTTTAAAATCAAAATATTGGCCTAACAGAGGTCTAACATATCAGGACAAAATTGCTTGTAAAGAAACTCATGCAACTGTCATGACATTGGGAGAGAGCATCTCTTAACAATAACTATGAAAGAATATATATGACTAGAAAATATGAGAATTGATATTAGGCTGTCAAATGGTTGCTGCAAATAAAACAAAGCTATTATCATAAATAAGGAAATGAACTAGGACTACCATGAATATGAAAAAGTACAAAAGTAATTGTGCAACACGCAACATGTAGCAGTAAACACATCCAAAAGCAAAGCAGAAGAGAAAGATGCAGAACGTCTTTGTCTACAAAGAATCGAGGCATAAGCAGTTTTGGCAGGAAAGAGCTTCTACATCTTCACAAAGAAATTTGGTCGAACAAGAACAAAGAGAAGTAGAGAAGAGAAACGAGGAATATGTTTCGAAACTTACACATTTATTACATGTCGTTTATTAGTCCAGGTGTTCAATGGGCGGCACTTCGAATGCAAATCTGGTTACGAATAGACCAAATTCGAGCTTGAAGATCAAAACAAAAGAGTAGATAATCAATTCGAAAGAGTAGATAGTCAAAATGCATATATAAAGTATAAGAAGACAAGATGGATAGAACACAAACATATCAACATTTCATGGACCTTCCTTGCAAGACTTCTTCATCATTAACTTTGGTACTTATCAACAACTTTGGATAACTTTGGCTTACTTTTCAACCACAAGAAAACAACATATAGGTAGAAAATAAAAAAGGAAAGATATTGTACATAAGTAGCAAATAGGAGGATAACATTATTACTTAGATTAAAAAATATCCATATATAATAGTAAAATCTTAACATATAAAACCTCATTCCATCAGCACTCAGCACTGTATGCTATTGTAGTTGATGAGTGGCCTGGTGCATTATAGTCAACTCTTGACCCCATGTTATCATATAACCATGTCTTTATTTTTCCGTCAGCTACCATTGAGAAGATAAACTAGAAAGAAAAGAAGTTTAGAATAAGAAATCACAATACTAAAGTATGTCTACCATAATATACAACAAAAATGTTGTCCATAGGAAGTTACAGGCAAATATCATGTTCTAAATTAAATAGTTATTAAAAGTTATGCATACACGATACACCCAACTCAAGAAAACAAAAAAAGAAAAAAAAGAAAAGGTAGATACACACATGGTTGTAAGTCTGTGACTTTGTTGTTAGGATGAAGACAGATAAAATAAACAACTAACCCAAAAGGGGACTCAAATATTCGATGTCCTTTTGTTTTTTCATCACATGGTAGAAAACTTTTAGTTTTTTACTAAAAGAAAGCATAGCTTTAACCCATCACTCTACACTTAGTTATGTTTAAAGAGGTTTCCCACACCTAGGAACTGAAGAGTTTTCTTTCTTTCTTTAAACCAAGTTAGCAAAACTATTTTGTTTCATTTCATTGTGGAAATATATCAAAACACCTTGTCGGCACTACAACATTGCTCTGTTTTCCTTTCGTAGTTGTATATTCCTTGTCGAATAAAGCTTGGATTGTTTCAAAATTGATCCAAACTTAAATTTCTAAAATTCTTAAAAGCATGAAAAGGGTTTAAAAAAAAACGTGTATGATAGATAGATATCAGAATGGAGTTGCAAGTTTCTTACCTCTTAAATAGGCAGAATGAGGTTGATTTCATTTTGTTCTTCCAACATCGCGAAGCGAAGAATATGATGATGCCCAAATCAAGGTAAGTAGTAGAATCATTATAGGTGGTTGGTCTCCAAGAATGCAGAAGAAAAAGAGGAGGAATCAAAGGATCTACACAATGTGAATGTGTTACTCCAAATCCAAGTTTCAATAGTGTAATTCACATTCTTGGATTATATCCAAATTATCAGAATGTACATATCCTTATAACACAGTATTTTAAGAGATAATTCAAATCCAAAATCCAATTCTTTCTCCAAAATTTCCACAATCATTAAAACACCAAGTTCAAAAAAAAAAAAAAACCCCAAAGCCCATCATTCTAACACATCAAAAATCCATCCCAAATCTTCAAGAACATCAACTGCACTCCACTTCACCCTATTCCACATCCATCAACACAATCACAAAATAAAAAATGATGCAGACAAGAAATAAACCTGAATCTATCTTCCAAGCTCCAAGAGCTCCATTAAAGCTCGAGATGAAGATAGAAAAAAGCTAAATCAATACAAGTATAAAAAAAAGAGATGGAGGTCGATTGGTCGATTGGTCGATTGGTCGATTGGTGGTGGAGATCGAAGAGATGGAAGATGGAGGTCGGAGGAAAGATGAGATGCGAAATGTCGATATGAAGAGAGATGGAGGGAAAGGGGACGGAGTGACTGCAGTGGGTTAAAAAAACAACAAACGGAGCGACTGCAGTGGGTTAAAAAAAACAACAAACCCTATACTTAACTTATATATATCTTTTAGTAATAAAATAATTTTACAAAAATAAAAAATAAAAGATAGCTTTAATGTCGGTTTTAAACCAACATTAATCCTTCCTCTTTGGTGTCGGTTTAAAACCGACATTAAACATCCACCTTTTGAAAAATGACATCAAAGTTCATTTTTCAATTTTTTCCACTTGACATTAAAGGCCAGATTTCTTCTAGTGTTTTCATTTGCTTCTTTAAGGTATATCATCTCATTCTTCTCTTTCTCACTTGTAGATGACACATTACTACCTAACGATTCACCACTTTTTAGGTTGACAGTTTCCATTGAGCGACTCCCTAATACAATTTTGCATGTCTTCGCATTAGAGATAGTTTGAACACCAGCTTCAGTTGACTCTGTAATGATTCATTGCATTTCCGACTATATGAAAGATCTAGTTAAATTAAATATATTGAATAACACATGAATTTACTTTAGTCATGATAAAACAAACTCACTTATGCATCTTTGGCCTTATCATTGATCCATCATTCTTTTTCACAAAAGTGTGTTTCATGGAATACCTCTACCTCATCAACATCACAACCCATTTTTCTTTTTCTCTAAAAATAATGCAATTGAGATTAAAAAAAGTCCTACAATAGTATAAAAGATAATTACAATTCATCATACCAATTCATGTTGAACTTGGAGGAACGACTTCACCCTAGTGACATGGTTGAACTTGACAGCATAACGATTTCTTTTGTTTGTCTCTCGTTTTTTCTAATTAAAATAGTTATAAGAACAAGTACACTATATTCATGTAAAATAATTTTTTGAACTAAGAAAAACATACCTTCCATGCATCAGTTTCTCATTTATCACACATAATGTTCCAATCCTCATGTGTTATCCTGTCTGATGGATTAGCACGAGCTTCAATAGGGTCAACAAATTCACAGCAATCTTTGTGCAATCTTGCTCTAAATTCTCCAAAAGTATTCTGCATCTTTTCTTCCAAAT
Source organism: Cucumis hystrix (assembly GCA_025688845.1). Lineage (NCBI taxonomy): Eukaryota > Viridiplantae > Streptophyta > Magnoliopsida > Cucurbitales > Cucurbitaceae > Cucumis > Cucumis hystrix. Next base: position 16,167,683 of record CM046886.1, on the reverse strand, counting down.
ACTTTCTCACAACCATGTTAGTGGGGTCAAATTCACAATGTGTATGCATATTCAATAATATACATATAAATGAACCGCTTTTACATTTAAAAAAGTATAAGAACACATAAAAGAAACATAAACGTACCTCCAACAACATATCTTTGCCCGCAGTTTTTTTTTACGTTGCCAGAAAAAACTGTCGCCAGAGAAAAAAATTCTTGTAGTGAACCATTTACCTTATCTTACCAAAATTCCTTTATGCAAATTAAACCACAAATTAACCTAAGTATAAAGAAAATAACTAATAATTTTACTTAATAAATTTATAAATTATGCACAAATCATTCTTCATTAACGTACAAAAATAGAGGTTGAAAGCTAAATTCCAAACTTGATGGAACGTCCATAACTTAATCCAAAAAGTCTCCAGCTGACTTCAATAGGAAAACCCCAAATTAATTCCAAAAATAAACTTACTTTAGGACCTTAAATAAACTTTAATAGGTATTACATAGGTGACTGACAGTGACCGATGACCAACGGTCAATTTTATCTAAGGTTAACTAAAAAACCCACCAAACTCACCACATTATGGTGATCAACAACAACAAAGGGACGACAGGCATACAAAGGTAGCACGACTCGAATTTGAACGACTGGAGAAGGAATCACATGGCTTGACTTGGAGGATATGGCTTGCGACTTGGATGAACAGATGCTCAGCTTCGTGTGGACGAGGTGGCGATAATCAGCTGGCTTTGTTGGGTGGAGGGCTGGTGTTTGTCAGCTGGAGATTAAAATGAAAAAGAAGGGATGGGTGGTAGTGGCTCTTAGGTGCAGAATAAGAGTTCAGTTTCTCTGTCTTTTTTCCTTTTCTTTAATGCACACAACCTAGGCATTTATAACAAAATAAATAATAAATAATAACAATACTTTTTATCATTAGGTTAATTCACATATATAGAACAAAACGCAAAAATATTTACGATCCGTATAAAAAAAAAAGTCCATGAAGTCACTATTGTTTCTTCATAAATTCTAGTTTTGCTCTTGTTGGTTTTGAATTTTCCTCCCCTTGTTTGTTCTCAATTTCTCACGATGAGTATTGAGTTTATGTGCATCTTCTTCATATTATTACTTCTTCTTCTTCACATCCTCACTTCTTCTTGTTCGTGATTTTTTCATTTCTTCGTCTAGAATTTCTTCCTTTTTCGTCCTATATATCTCATCTTATTTTTTTTCTTCTTTTTTCACTACACGATCGTGTACCAAATATTAAACAATTAGTCATTTATTTTAGATAGATCACTATCTATCTATCCCAAATAGATTTAAACGATTGTTTACCAAAATCTGAAAGATAATGTACCAATATCATTTAGATATGATATAAAATTGTATACCTAGATCGTTTAGATTTGGTACAAGATCGTTTACCAAGATCTAAATGATCGTGTACCAATATCTAAACGAACAATCATTTATCCCAAATAGACAGAGAAAAACCACTATCAATATCTATCTTGAAGAGATAAAAGCCCATGGCAGCGAAAGATTTTACAGAATCATTCCTTAATTTAATTTGGGAATCCCAAAATACCAATACATAGGCAAAATAATACATAAACTAATTTTCTTATTATAACTTAAAGGCAAAGAATGCTTTCTAATTATATATTAGAAAAAAAAACTTATGTAGTTTGATGTCTCTGAATCTACTAAATCTCCAAATTTGGAGACACCACCCGTCGAACACCTTCCTATCCTCTGAGATGAGATCGGTTAGTGGAAACCAATTGGGATGGGCAAAATTTTTTAGAGAAACTATTTTACAGAGAGCAAAAGCATTGGTTTTTTTACTTGATTCAGAAAAATTGTTTGTCTTTTGCATATCTGTAACTCTCTTTCCTTGGGGGAGTAGGAGAGAATCATGAGATTCTATTAATTTAAAAAATATTAAATTAATAGAAATTTCAAATCAACTAATTAATTAATTAATTATTAATTAAATCATATTTAATTAATATTTCATTTAAATCCTATTTAATGAATATCTCTTCAATAACTTATAGTTTTAAATTAATTTAATTAAATCAAATTTAATTAAATAAGATTAAACTAAACTATTAATTAATTATCCCATTAATTAATAGCTAAATTAAATATCTTATATTTAACTTAAATTAAATATGAATCATATTCAAATATAATTTTTCTTATAACCAATAATTTTAATATGAATCCAATTCACATTAATTAATATTTGAACTCATCCAAATATTTTATCTCTCATAAATTAATTTTGAATCATATCCAAAATTAAATTTATATAATAAAATTTGACTAAAATATAAATTTTATATTATAATTTATCACTATACATTATACTAATTATCAAAGTAAATTTGAAGACTTTAAATACAACCAATATAAATAAATCGCATTACCCTTCACGAGCTAGGAAGGGGACCAAATGGTTGGTTTGGACTTAATAGTTTCGAATGTGTATAGTGTAACTGCAATGCGTCACTAAGTAGGTTCATTGCATGCAATGTGCTCACCATATCTTTCGGCATTGCATGCTTAATTCTAGGTGATATATCATCTGTTATGATCATAACGTGCAAAATGCTCATTATGTACCTCTTCATCACACAATACATAAGTTCTCGTTGTATACAAGTTTTCCTACTGCTTGTCCAAGTGCAAGCGAAACAGTAGGTTTGCCTAGGTAATCCAAGGTCGAACACAAGTAATTATTTCAAGACATTAGTTCTAGACAATCACTCATCAATTAAGCGAATGAAAGAATTAAAGAATAACAAAAGTAAGAAATGCTAACTACACAACGAGAGTCTGTAAAGTGAGATTAAGAAAAAGATATAGTAATGCAGACTAACTTGTATTAAGAGAATAAAGGGGAAAATGTCCACGTATTATCACACGAATAAGTAAGGGGATAACCTTGATGCAATTTAACTTACTAAACCATACTTATGATTAAGGCATGCTACTCTCAAAGTCATTATATGCCACAAATGGTTGCTTTTCGGTGATCCATATGACCAAATATGTCTTAGCGAGTTATATCTAGAAGGGACTACTTATGAACGATATAGTATTTCGCGATTAAGGGCTACTACCTCTCGGTATTCACTGTCCACACATGTTCTCCTTTCGAGATACAAATGTTAGAAATAATCTCGCGAAGAGATGAGACTCCTCTTGGAACTCATTAATTAAGTTCTAGCTATTTTCTCTTTTGGGTAATTCGCAACTTACATTGGCCAAGCGATGGCAATAGCGCAATTAACGCGATAAGATTTATAAGCAACTCTTCTTATCAAGACTTATCATCTACCTAAGCTACGAATGACACGTTGACTGGTGGAAAGTATATGAATGGTGATTGGGGAATATAAAATATAAAGTACAAACAAATGGGTGATTGGGGAATGAATCAATGTTACAAGTTAGGGGACAGAAGGAAATAGCCTTCTTCTTTACCTCAGCTTCAGGCTCTCTTACTTGGCTCATGCAGGCCCTTCCTTCTCTTGGTAAGAATGAAGTGCTTGTATAGGCCGCTTTTCGGCAGGAAACTTTTATTCCTCTTAGTGTGTCAGTGCTGACTCTGGCCCTTTGAAGTCACATTACTCCAACTACCATTTTTGTCTTCTAGTGAGCTTTCCTCGCGTGATGACATGGTTCCTCACTTAGGGTTGTTAATCGCTAGGCAAGTTCCCATCGCGTAGCCTCTGCACGACATATCCTCTATGATTTACTACCTTCTTCTTTTTCACTTATCCTACGTTTAAATATGATAATCGCGTAAAACAAGCATGATGCTAATGTAATCTGTATTTCTAAATATTTATGAATTTACAACCTGAGTCACACACTTTGATCATCTTCTTATGCATTTTGGTCTCATTATTCCAATAAAAGAAGGTATAATAACAAGTGTTTATACACGTTATCACACTCCAAAATTTAGAATAATGCTTGTCCTCAAGCATCACTCCATATCATGTTTGTCCTCAAGCAGTATTCCTCTTTGAAGACTCACCTTCCCCTTTTACATTTCTACACTTCTCAAAACGCAAGTAAGTTTTATTTTTTATTCAAGGTTGACTCTCGTCGCGACCTTTTTGCTATGAAAGTATTTCTCAGTTTAGAATGCGGCAAGCTTAATACTCAAAATACCCTTGTTCATTTTCCACAGTAAATCTTATTATATTTACATTAGATTTGGCGTTGAGTGAAAAATCATAGACACTCTATGAGTCTATTTCTCTCCTCAACTGTAACTCTTATCATCTTTTATTACTCAACTCTATAAATTTTTGCTTTTGAAGCTTTGCTTCTTTATTTTTGCAAGACGAGACAACATTTTTAATTTAATTGGGTCAAAGAATACTAAATTTTTTTAAAAAAATTTAACTTTTGTCTTAGTTTTAACTTTTCTTAAAACACCTTATTTTTGCATGCCTAAAGAGGTTTTCAAAAAGTTTCCAGAGTTGTAGCGCAGATCTCGCACACCCTAAAATTTAGAGGTTAACGATGTCCTCGTTGCTAAAATTGAATGATAAGATTATTCGCAAAAGAATTTTACAAAAGAGGTTTGTGGTAAAACTTGCTCACCTAGTAAACCAGATAAATATTTTCTAAGTCATGTTCCTTAACAAGTTGAACGCCTAAATAACAAATGAAACTTTATTCCGCATAATATATTTCATTGAAACAAAGCAGGGAGCCAAGCTTGCGACAAGAAAGATTAAACGCATAAAAATTATATCCTAAGTTGTGACTCGTATTGTAAAGGACATAAATATAAAGAAATATACAGCAATCGATGATACTTAACAAAATCCTATTAAGATTTCAGCGGCAAAGGAGGTTTTTGTGGGTATGGTTCTGGTGGAGTTATTCTTACTTTTGCTACTGGGTCATATCACTTGATTGGATTTGCAAAGGATCGAAGTAGGCGATTAAAGTTTGCTTGGAAAAGTTGTAGGTGGTGGTGTTGCCAGGAGTTTGAGTGATTTGTTCTTGAAGGGTCTTTCTTATGACATAGATGTCAACGTGGGTATGCGACAAGATGTCATTGGATTCCTCAGCACTACTACAAAAACTGCTTTACTTGACACTAGCAACTTTTATATACTCGATGTTTTTATTAAAAAAACGTCAAGTATTGACCATTTTAAATAAAAAATGTCAAGTATAGTTTTAAAAAAGCTGAGTTTCCATGGAAATTTTTGAACTATTTTACCTTAGCTTTGTGACGAGGCGAGAATTGACATGCAAAAAGATTATGCAAAGAGTAGGTAAGGTCGTTATTAATGAAGGGTACTTACCTAAACGCCTTGACGAAAAATTATTTATAGTTACCCTTGATTTTACCGTAGATAGAAGCAAGCAAGGGTGTCGAACCTATGGGAGTGATTGATTTTTCCTTGAATGAAATGCTTGGAAATATAAAGATTAGTAACAAAAGGAAGATAAAAGTATTGAAAACAAATTGGGGAAAATTGTAGGAGGGAATGAGAAGGGGAGTTTGGTATGCAAAACAATTCACAAAAAAAAAGGATATACTAGATATTGAATTCCAAGATGGTAAGTGAGGAATGGACTTAGGCTTACATCAAATCTAATCATTGAATCAAAGATGGTAAGGAAATTGAATTATGCATAGCTTTAAAGAGATTTTGATTCAAGATTTCCTTGCAAGATCAAATTGCTTGATCTTGGAAGGAATTCTTGAATCAAATTAAAAAAAACAAGTAAAGAATTTCAAGGGGTTTAGTTTGATCATTGCAATTCTAACTAAACCCATTATTCTTTTCTTTAAAGAAAACACAAGATGGATCAACAACTTTATATTCAAGGAATCAAAGAGAAATTAATTTGTGCACAAAAAAAAAGTATTCAATTTAATTCCAAGAATTATCAAAATCAATTGAAATCCAAAAGAGGCATTACACAATTCTAAAATTGGGAGAGATAAAATGAAGAGTCATGGAAATTTTGTATATAAGCAAGCAAATCAACTAGTCTTGCATTAATTGAAATACTAGGGGTAAATTGCTTACAATATTGAATCAAAAATTCATAAAATCAAGAATCAAGATTACAAAATTCAATAAAATTGAATTAAACATCCAACTCTTGATGCAATCTATTATTGATTCTAACAAAAATTACATGGAAATCAAAGACTAGTCAAACCCTACTTATAAAGAAAAATCTAATTAATCAAATTCTCAAAGATTGGAAATGCCTAAGCCCAATTTACCTCAAAAGATTAGCCTTCCATCTTCAATATTTCTGGAAAAATGGTTAAAGATCAAAATTATAGAGAGAGGGTAATCTTGGGGGTATTGTGAATTGTATCTTTCCTTGAAAATGTGAAATTAGGGGTATTTATAGTGAAAATGGGGGATTACAGCAAATGGGCCCAAAATTACTTTCTGAAGCCCATTCCCACTTAAAACGCACGGAAAAAATGAATTAATTTCGGAAATTTGGCAAACAATTAAGAATTGCCATTGAAAATGGAAGAAAATAAAATGTTTACGTTAGATGGGAGTCGAACTCAGGTGGCTAAGGGGCACAAGTGAGGAGAGGCTGCCACGTGTCTCGCGGAGACAGGCTGAGATGGGAAAACATGAATTGAAGGTTCAAATGAGAGGATTAATTTCGTGCGTTATTTGGGATCGATCTCCTGACCTCTTGGACGCGTGCGGATGGCTTTAAACGACGTCGTCTTCTTCTTTAAAAATCAGAATTTAAATTGCGTCTGGTGCGGTTCGAACTTGTCACCTTGAGGCTGGACGCACACGACTGAGGGGCTGCCACGTGTCAATCTTCTTCAATATTTACGAAAATGCCCCTTATGATTAATTTGCCCTTTCTCCTTCGTTTGAACTCCGATTTAGGTGATTCTCGTGTCGTTGGGTTCGTATCGGAGTCTACTTCATATTCTGCATGAAAGTATAGAAATAATGAAATTTTGCATAAAGAATGCGACAATAGGCTATCTTTAAAGGGTTCAATATTTGTCCCAACACTTTGACTTGACGTTTTTTTCGCGCAAATATAGTGGGGATTTTACTTAACCTTTTTTTCGCGTCAAGTATAGTTTTAAAAAAGCAGAGTCTTCACGTAATATTTTGAACTATTTTACGTTAGCTTTTACTTGATGTTTTTTTCGCGTCAAGTATAGTGGAGATTTTACTTGACGTTTTTTTCGCGTCAAGTATTGTTAACATTTACTTGACGTGGAACAAACGTCAAGTATAGTGAACATTTTTATTTGACACTTTGAAAATGTCAAATTTAAAAATATGAAGTATAAAATGTATAAAATATAAAAATAAAAAGTATAAAAATACTTTTTATTTCCCTCCTTTCATTAAATAAAGTTATTAAATAAAATAGCCATTTCATCTCCCTCTTTCTCTCCACGAAAAACCTTCAAACCTCGAGTCTACCATCTCCATGTTTCGACCGAAGAGCTCAATCCTCTCCATCTCCACCGACCGACCACACAAAGACTTGCATTTTCTTATCTGCAGTGACCCAAAGACTCATATAGATATTATATATCATGATGACTAATAGCTCATAGGGTTTTGTGAAATAACATTATAGATACTATTCTTTACTTGATTTAAGAAA
>CM046886.1:16100192-16160004 GCA_025688845.1 Cucumis hystrix | reverse complement strand
ATGTTTAGATATTATATATGGTGATGATGAATTTTGTTTGTTGTGCTCAAAATTATGTTGAGAAATACATATCTCAAAATTACTTCACATTTTTTAAACGTAAAAAAAGCCTTAGCTACCGTTATTTTATTCTAATTTTTCTCTAATTTTACTTTTCCTCCTAAACTTTTTCACTAAAAAATTAGAAAAGAGAACCTTTTCTTTGTTTCCCTTTCTCCATCTCACTACTTTCCCTTTTATCTTCTACCTTCATCTCCACGAAACCCAATTCTATCTCTTATCTCCATCTCCACGAAACCCATTTGAACGACCACCCGGAATAACAAGGATACATTTTGCTATTGTTGTTGTGAGGATGAGATGCGAGAGAGGTTGAAACCGAAAATGGCAACACACACCATGTTTGGTATGTTTTTCTATTTCTTTTTCTCTATTGGAATTCATATCTATCCGAATTGAAGCTTTAATCCTCTTTCTTCATTCATTGTTGTGTAAATTCAGATTTACGTGGATGTATTATCAATTGCTGTGCCAGTTGCTTTCTTACTATAATGTACCTTTTCTATTTCTCATTCTATCTTTCAAGTCCTACCTAGTACCAATTCCTAAGCTATTTCTATTAATATTCTTTATTTTAGATCAGAGATGTTGTTGTGTGTTGAAACTCATCTCATTCCACACACCATCAAGGTGAGTGTAGGCTACAGCAACCTTTCATTAACTTTCTTCAGCCAAATAAAATGTCCACTATTGACTTTCTTATCTTTCTCGTGTGCTTCAAGTCACTCGCTGGGAGGAGGATGCTTTACTGTATCGATGGTGATGAGATCCCAATTATTCTTTTCACCTTCCTTCTACTTGGGCCCGCAAGAGCATCCTTGAATGTTCTTGTCTTCTTTTCTTCTTGTGATTGAGCACTTTCTCCTTCGACAGAATATTTATGTTGCTTTCTTTCTCAACCTCCTCTGTAGCTTCCTCCTCCACTTTTGTCTCCCACTCTATTTCTTCACTTCTTCTTCCAAGGACTCAAATTTTTTTAGTTGATCTTACGAGGGTCTTTGTTGCTAACCCTGTAAAATCAGCGTTAGGCGAGGAATGTGCTCTCCATTGAAAGCTTAATATCCCCCTACCTCGCCTAGCTGTTTGGCCTTTTCTTTCCTCTTCTTCTCTTCATCTTTTTACATTTTCTTTTACTCTTGTCTATCTTTTCACTTTCTTTTGCTTCTTCCCTTACATGAAATGGTAAAATGTACAAGTATATTACATAAAATGTATATGTACTCAGCCTCCATAGTAGAGTCTACATTGCATCGTTGTTGATGCTACACCATACCACAACTCCTCCATTTAGGGTGAACACCGATTCTGACGTGGATTTCCCATAATCCCTTATCAGTTTGGAAATCAAAGTTAGTGTGTCCTGTAAGGATCAAATCCTTAGCTCCATACACAAGCATGTAGTCTCTCGTTCTCCTAAGATACTTGAGAATAATTTTAACCGTTGTCCAGTTGTCTAACCCTGGGTTGGATTAATATCTACTGACTATTCTCACTGTATAACAAATGTCAAGCCTAGTGTAGAGCATAACATAGATTAAACTGCTAATAGCTGAGGCATAGGAAATACCGCTCATATCCTCAACTTCTTGAGGTGTCTTAGGACACTGTTCCATAGACAAGTGAACCCCATGCGTGAAAGGTAATAAACCCTTCTTAGAATTCTACATCGAACATCGAACCAACATTTTGTCAATATAGGTTGCTTGAGACATGCTAGCGTTTTGTTCTTACGATCCCTTATGATTTGAATTCCAAGAACATATTATGCCTCTCCCAAATCTGTCATTTGGAATTGGACTTCTAGTCAAGTTGTAACGTTAGTTAGGTATCCTACATCATTTTCAATGAAAAGGATATTGTCCACATAAAGTACTAAGAAAGCTACTTTACCTTTGTTGATTTTCTTGTATACACAAGGTTCATCAACATTTTGGTCAAAACCGTAAGATTTGATCGCAGTATCAAATCTAATGTTTCATGATCTAGATGCTTGTTTCAACCCATAAATGGATCGATTCAGCTTGCAAACTTTTTAAGGTTATGAACCCCTCCAGTTGATACATAAAGATACTCTCTTAAAGATATTGCTATTAAGAAAAGAAGTCTTGATATTTATTTGCGATATTTCATAATCATAAAAAGTGGTTATGGACAAGAGAATCCTTATAGACTTTAACATACCAACAAGGGAAAAAGTTTCCTCATAGTCAACCCTTTCCCTTTGGGTATACCCTTTTGCCACAAGTCTAGCTTTGAAGGTCTGTACCTTCTTAGCTGAATCTGTCTTTCTCTTATAAATCCATTGCACCCTATAGGTTTCACCCCTTCAGGTAGATCTACAAGTTTCCACACTAATTGAAGTACATAAACTCTATTTCAAGGTCCATGGCCTTGACCCATTAGTCCTTGTCTACATCATTCATTGCATGTTTATAGCACAATGGATCCTCAACGCCATCATCTGGTATGACAACTTGAGTTTCAGTTAAACCCAAGTAACGCTTAGGTTGTGATACAATTCTGCCACTGCGTCAAGGCATTCTCAACGATTAAGAAGGATGAGACTGACCTAATGTGTTGGTTTCATCAACTCTTGATGAGGGACCAGCTTCATCAACAACCCTTGTTGATTCATCAATAGCTTCACTTAATACTAATTTGCTTCGTGGTTTATGATCTCTCATGTGGTCTTCTGCCAAGAAAGTAGCATTTGTTGATGCAAACACTTTATTTTCTTGCGGATCGAAGAATAGACCACCTCTCGTTTCTTTAGGGTAACCATCAAATTGGCATAACCCTGAACACGGTTCCAACTTCTTACGATTTGTCACAAACACATGTGTTGGACAATCCCAAATTCTGAAGTGACTTAAACTACGTTTATGTCCTCTCCATAACTCGAAAGGTGTTTCAAAAACACTCTTCGAGGGAACATTGTTCAAAACATGAACGGCAGTCTCTACTACATGCCCCTAAAACGAGCTAGGCAATTGAGCATAGCTCAACATTGAATTAACCATTTCTAACAAGGTTCTATTTCTCATTTTCGATACACCATTTTGTTGAGGAATACCAAGTGCCGAGAGTTGGAATTGGATTCCATGTTGTATCATATAATCCTGAAATCTCAAATTAGTGTACTCTCCAACTCGATCAAATCGAAGTATTTTAATCTTTTTACTTAATAGAATTTTCAACTTCAATCTTATACTCCTTGAACTTTTCAAGAGCTTCAGACTTATCCCATTATGTTTAAATAATCATATCTTGAATAATCATTTATAAAAGAGATGAAGTATTCAAAACCTCATCTAGCTTTTACATTTATCGGACCAAAGAGGTCTTAATGTATAAGTTCTAGGGACTCTTTGGCTCTATAACCTTTTTCAGTAAAAGGTCTTTTAGTCATCTTTCCTTCAGGACAAGATTCACATAGAGGCAATGAATCATCTTCTAACTCATTTAGAAGTCTATTCTTTACTAATCTTCTGATCCTATCGAGATTAATGTGATCTAATCTTAAATGCCAAAAATGGGTATTGTTATTAGAAGAAGTTCTTTGCCTTTTATTTTGAGTATTAGCAGTTTTAAACATCTCGTGATTTAAAATCGCTTTCGCTTCGTTAGATCTTAATACATAAAAATTGTCTTCAAGCTAAGCTGAACAAATATGTACACCATTCTTAGAAATGAACGCTTCATTTAAAGAAAAGGTTACATTATATGATTTTTCAATGAGACAAGAAATAGATATAAGATTCCTTTTAATCCTTGGAACTATGTACGAGCTGCAATGACAACTCTCGTTCTAACTTTAAGTGTCATCTCACCCTCCTGGAGCTGCTTAGAGGAACTAGTTTCCTGTAAAAAAGAGCAAACATGGCTAGTGGCTCCTGAATCAAGTATCCAGACATTTTAATCATTTTCCCCTAAACATGTCTCTAAGACAAGTAAATCATATTTACCTTCTTTTTTATTCTTCTTAAACATCTCTTTGAGAGAGTCCTTGATCTGACGTGCAGTGACCATGGTCTTGTGTTTCTTGATTAGTATGTCAAACATACTTGCAAGAGATAGACGTGGGCCTTGTCATTGGCCTTTGTCCAATAGTTATATGCATCTCTGACATTCTGAGATGCATTTCGAGTAGGGAAAGGAGGACATTCTTCCATTAAGATGAAGTGTAGACATCATAAACTAGAATCATATTCAGGTTTGACTTCCACATCGCATAATTTTTATCGATTAATTTTTTGTTTTTTATATAGTTGAATAATTGATGAAGACATGTTGAAATATAAAATAATTGACCGTATTAGTTATCTTTGTCTTAACCCATTACACAAAATAATCCAATCAATTCAGCAAAAACAAGCAATCAAAGAACCATAATCAAACAAATAATTTAGTTTTTGTAGCGAACATGCTTAACTTAAGGTGGCATTTATCTAATGACATCCACAAAGCATTGAACTAACAATTAAACCTGTAAAATTGGCCCCTAGGATAAAATAAAGCAATAAATTACATTAATTAAGCTTTAAAACATCCTAAAACTACTTCCAAAGCTCCAAAACCAGTCTGAAAACCTTCAAAAAGCTCTAAATCGGGCCCAAAAACCTTGAACAGATCCAAAAATAGAAGAACCAGCCCAAAATAGTGAACAAGAGACCCCAAAAATAAAAAAACGGTCCAACATGTTAAACTGGAGTTGCCCGTGCCGCTAGACGAAGAAGTCGCGTCGAGCCTAGCCCAATCCAAGCCGCCCTCTCCTCTATTACTGACGTTAGCCCTATCTTTAACCTCCAGTGCGCCATTTTATTCTCGTTTTTCGTGTTATTACATAAATCCTCTCATTGGAGGCCTTTCAATGGTCCATTTTGGGCGAATTTGGTAGCGTTTTTCTTAGAAAAACACCATGAATTTAAAATTGGACTCTAATTTACAAGAATTACAATTAAAATTGTCCAAAAACGCAGGGGCCTTTACATGATCATATCAAAAAAATTGTAAATCTATGGGCAAATTTTACAAAACACATTCAATTGCAAACCACATTCATAATGCAAAAATCCCACATAAACCAATGCAAAATTTAAAATTCTCAATTAAAAGTTTAGATGGCTCTGTTACCAATTGAAGGGATAAAAGCCCACTACGGCGGAAGATTTTAGAGAACCATTCCTCAATTTAATTTGGAAATCCCAAAATACCAATACATTGACAAAATAATACAAAATCTAATTTTCTCATTATAACTTAAAGGCTAAGCATGCTTTCTAATTATAGATTAGATAAAGAAAAATTAACATAGTTTGATGTCTCTAAATCTACTAAATCTTCAAATGTGGGGACACCACTCGTCGAACACCTTTCTACAACGATCTGAGATTAATTGGTTAAACTCATTAACCACATTAATCAATATTCGTTACTTGTGTGTACACTCCACTAAAGACTTAGTTGAACTCTTCTCATTGTAGATATATTTCTGTGTCCACGGATATAGACCAATAATAGTAAGTTAGTCTTTTCTAACACCAGCTGGGTCCAATTACCATTTTACCCTAGGTTACCTCTAGTCCTTAAATACTAGTGCTCCTCTAATGAACAACTTGTTTATGGTCCAACCAATAAAAAGAAACCCCTCTCGTGCCATAGAGAGGGTAGGACCCTTTGTTCAAGTCCTGGAGACATCATTTAAGAGAACACTCATCTACTTACCCTAAAGTCGGAAAGGAGTGAATTCCATCTTGTGTGCTTATGTTTCGAGCTCCCACTCGGTCTTATCCCCAAAATGATAAGCATATTGAGTTGTCAATTGGGCCACTCTCACTCGTACAAATCGAAGGACGATCCCTTGCGACCAGGAGTTCATAATTCACTCAGGATTAATACTAGGTCATCCTAATGAAATAGAAACCTAACTAGCTGACGGAGTTACATCTAGTGGTTTTCGTTGTCTGATCTTATGCAAGCTCATTGCATAGGATACCCTCACTCACATGTCACCTACACAAATGCGTTGGATTATTGCATTTGAATCACATACAAAGTGAGTCGTATCTATAGTGTTACCAGGATAAGGTACTCAGCCTTATCCCTATACTATAGACCCTTTAAGCTGATCTCGAACATTGATCCCTTGTATCTCTCTATATACTGTTCGAGATTCATCAAACAACTTAGGATGTTAGTTTATTGGATTTGGGTTATTAAGACAAAATTAATAATATAATCAATAGCATTTATTGAAATTACAATAATAACACTTTATTAATAACGGTCAATGCATTATATTTACAATCTACGAGTTTTAGGACATAAATCTCAACATATCTCACATAGATAAGTGATAGATTCAAACAATCATTTACCAAGATCTAAACTATCGTGTAGCAATATCTAAACGACCTTTTAGACTATATTATACAATCGTTTAAATTAGAAGTCACTACAAGAAACAAAGGAATGGACAACACACAAAAGCGTCGGCAAAGGATGAATAAGATGTCAGCCAAACTATTACGAGCACAATTTCAGATGACAGTATCCATGTTGGGAAAAATGCATCAATGAAACATTGGCCAACGTTGTATATGACCCATGTCGGTGAATCCTTATCACCGATGCAAGGAATAACGACGCTTGAAGGACGTCGATAAATAGCTAAAGTCAACGTGACTATTAAATGTCGGATTAGCTTATACCGATGATGCATTCAGAACAGTGTTTACCTGATGCATGGCCACGACGTCAGGAAAGGTAACCTATACCTACTTCGGCCATGCGTCGGCAAAAACTTAATTTTAAAAAAAATATTTATTTCATTATTTTATTGTTGTTGTTATTGAATATTTTTCTCAGTTTCCCGTTGGCAAAAAACATAATGTGCAATAAGTTATAAGCTTTAAGAAATTGCAATTTATAATAAATCAAATATGATATATATGTTCAAAATGTTTAAAAACAATTACATTAAAGTAAAAAAAAAAACCTACAGTTATCTTCTAGATATCCAGTAAAACCTACAAATCACATAAATGTACAGTTAGAATATCACAGATGCAGAATCAAACAAATTAAATGTTGAAAAGTACGTACCCCAAGTGTTCATGACCCTCTATTTTGTCGACTCATATCCTCGATCATCTTCCTCATCTGTTCCATTTGCCGTGCATAGTTTTCTTCCATTCTTTGAATTGTTTCTTTCATTTTTCTATCACGATCTGCTATTTGTTGATCAAAGTTTGCCGCTAGTCGGTCCCGCTCCTCCTCTCTTAGTCTTTGTTCTTCAATCATGTGATTAGCATTTTCAAGGCTGTCCTTAACTTGGCTAACCTCTACAATGTGTGTGTGGTGGTTTTAAGAGGGGGAAGAAGAGGAAGTAGAACTCTTCCTGGACTTGGGT
Organism: Cucumis hystrix; assembly: GCA_025688845.1. Lineage (NCBI taxonomy): Eukaryota > Viridiplantae > Streptophyta > Magnoliopsida > Cucurbitales > Cucurbitaceae > Cucumis > Cucumis hystrix. The sequence goes on along the minus strand of CM046886.1, from coordinate 16,152,533 downwards.
TTCAGGCCCTAACCAAGACCTTTTGAGTAGTTCGGTCGTCTACCCAAAATAGTATCGCATATCCCGTCCTCAGAGAGTGGTTGAAAACCCTCTTGGATGGGCTGGGACTGAAGTTTCAACATTTGATTCTGCACAATAATACAAGTTGGGATTAGAGGAGATTATCAAACTTTAAATAGAAAGTAATAAAAAGTTTTGGTGAACTTACATGTGTGTCATCTGCTGGTGGTGAAACGAACTCGCCAATCCTATTGGCGTGCGTCTCTCGAAATTTCTTGACACGGTTCTCTGGGCAACCACGTTCTATAGTGAGCTTGACTTGTCTCTGAAGGAATGACGTGGAACCACTCTTGTGGTTGTAAGGCTGCTTCGCTCTAGTAGCCTTACAAACACTTGATTGCTCCTACAATCAGACAAAGTATAAAACGTTAGATGCAAATAAAAATTAAATGAATTATTGTTAATTGATTTTAAGGTAGACGATATAAATTAGCTGGAACTGTCGAATCATGTAATGGTCACAAAGAAAGTGTCAATCTGGCACCCGATTGACCAATCTAGGTGGTGGGTTTGCACATGTTTCTTTAGGATCACTGTACTTCTTGAAGTGTCGGTGGTTGTCTCCCCTGAATTCCTTCCACACACTAAGCATTTGATGCTTAACAAACCAATTAAGTGTTGGATCTTTGAGATCCAGCACGAACCATTGCTACAAAACAAATAGATTTAAGAATTAGTCTTTTACATACGTAGGTTCAATATATATATGTTAAAAAAAATTGCAAACCTACCTGTAGGCCTACCCCCTCCTAGAGGGATTGAAATGGGAATCCTCACATTCTGCTGAACGTATCTCTCCAACTCAATGTTCTTGGACTATTATCGCCTCCTCGGAATGGGGATTGGAGAGATGGCCCTACAAAAAAAACAGCCTATTAAATTGGACAGTAACCATGACAACAAGTATCTAAGTGTAACGAGACTAACCTGAAGAGTTGCCCACCGAGGATGATCCTTTCGAGTTATCTAACGCCTCCAAATTGAGAAAAATGTTTGCATCATATGATTACCAACCAAAAAGCTAGACACAATTCCTGCAGACATAAAAACCAACAAACGTTAAATAAAGTGTGAGTACTGCAAACTAAATGTATAGCAAAATATATGACAATTTTATTCATTTTCGCTTGACCCGCTCTGATGTGATGATGATGATTTTTCATCATCGTTATCGTCATCATCGTTGTCATCGTCATCGTCTATGAAGTTATCCGCAACAGAACGAACATTTGGTCTTTTCACCACTGAAGATCCACTTCAGTTTTGCACAGAGTTGCATCCTCAATCAGTGTTTCGTCCATACGATGTCCAACAATGATTTCTAATATATTAAGTTTGTCATTCTCAACATCTTCCACTTCTTGCATGTTCCATACACGTTTATTTTGTATCACTTGAACAATTTTCAATTCGTACCATTTTTAGGGTCCTCGAGGTAGAAAACTTGATGTGCTAGAGTTGCGAGAATCACCTGTTCCTTTGCGAACTACAAACGGGATGTGTTTATTGATTTGTAGTCTTGTTCCATGTGCGTCCTATGATTTTTGATGATGTCTGTATCAAACCATCTACACTTAAATAGCCAAGCACATCATCCAAATGGATATTGAACGTGCAACACTTCATCTAAAACACCATAGAAATTGTTGTCTGCACCGCCTCCACTACCTTCACCGACTACCAGGACTACACTATTTTGTGTTGTACGACAAGAATCACGCTACCAACGTGTGAAATCATATACCACCGACAATGCATCCACTGTAAGAGCCAAGTGAAGGTCCCATTGGGAATGAGAAGAAATCTTGAAAAATGTTTTAACTCTCTCGCCTTTCTACTATAATCTTAAATAAGTGTACATGAACATATTATATATAGAATATAAAATATCACATGTCTGAATTCTCGAAGTCATCTACTCTATATACCTGAGCTTTGAACCATTCAGAAAAAGCTCGTTCATATCTTTTAAAAGTTTCATAAATGGTTTCACCCCGATGACATATCAACAGTAGGTATTTCCTGAAGTACATAATTTTGAGTTTAGGTGGTGACAATAACAAAGACTCATCATGATTAGTGTAGAGATGCGTACTTATGATAATTCGATATTTCATCAACATTGTTGAGGATGTACCAATGAAAGAGTCGTTTCTCTTCTTGTGATATGCTTCGAAAATCGGATGCTCCTAATGGTCGTACCTTCTAAATGAACACTTCGAACTCATGACCAATCACCTTGTTCTCTGAAATGCTATCGACATTTCGATCATCTCTGGTGAATCGGGTCTTAATCCCACTTAGATACCATGAACAAAAAGTACTTGATTGGTTCATACGCCTTCTGCAACAGACCCCTCAGAACATGTTTTGTTACGAACATATTGTATTAGTGTGCAGAGACTTATTTCAATGGGATACATCTAACTGTAAGAAACTGGGCCAACAACCTTGGCCTCGTATGGTAGGTGAACTGCAAGGTGTACCATTACGCTGAAAAAAGTCGGTGGAAATATTCTTTCCAATTTGCACAGTATAATTATGATATCTGCATGCAATTTGTCCAAATCACTTACTCCTATCGTGCTAGTGCACAAATCACAAAAAAAAAAACTACATAGTTCAGTAATAGCGGTGTACATATTTCTCGATAAGAATTGGCGAACACCAATTGGTAAAAGTAGGTGTAGCAGAACATGACAGTCGTGCGTTTTGAGACCTGATATTTTCCTCTCATTTGTATTCACACATCGTGAAATATTTGAAACGAATCCATTGAGAAACTTAACTGCTTTCAGAAACTTGTAAAACTTAACCCGCTTGCTACTAGTCAACATGTAGCTCGCATGTGGTTTCACCAATCGGTTATCGACTTCTATCAAATGTAAATTTTTTTTTTTTTTTTAAATCTTGTAGATCTAACAAAGAATTTGTGATATCCTTGGTTTTTCCTTCAATATTTGACAATATACCAACTAAGTTGTCACAAACATTCTTTTCAATATGCATTACATTAAATTTGTGACGAATAAGTAGTCTCGACGAGTAAGGAAGATCAAAGAAAATATTTTTCTTTGTTCAATTAAGAGCTCTCTTTCTTTTTTTATCTTTCAACACATGATGCTTACTCATAATTCAAAACTCCCACGAAACTAGTTGTGCTAAGATTTTTTGGCTATTCATTACCATTGGAGGTGTCTTACGCTCTATACTTTTCCATCATGTAGTCTGCTTCTACTCCATATAGGGTGATCTGGAAGATAGCGTCGATGTCCCATGAAAGCTATTTTTCCTCTTATCCCGAACGACGATCTATCTTCCATGCAGATGGGACATGCTTGATACCCCTTCGTACTCCACCCAGATAGATCACCATATGCTGGAAAGTCATTAATTGTCCATAACAAGCCTGCATACAACTAAAAACATTGATTTGTAAGACAGTAATATATACGCACACCAAAAGTCCATAGATTTTTTAATTCCTCAAATAATGGTTGTAGGTACACATCAATTTTTATACCAGAAGATTTTGGGTCGGGAATTAGCCAAAACATGAAGAAGTTTGACTCTTTCATGCATTTTTCTGGCGGCAAATTGTAAGAAATTAACACCATAGACCATATATTGTACGAGATACTCATATGATCGAACAAATTAAATCCATCTGAAGCTAACCCCAAACGAATGTTACGTGGCTCTAAAGCAAAATCAAGAAATTCAGAATCAAAGTGCCTTCATTCCTCTGCATCCGTTGAATGTCTCAGCACATCTTATGTTTTCACTCGTTTATCATTATGTCATCTCATGTATGTCGAGCTTTCTTGGGATACAAACAAGCGCAGTAATCTCCGAACAAACGGAAAGTAGCACAATACTTTATGAGAAATTTTTTTATTGATGATATGTCGTTGGAACCAACCATGTCCAGAGACTCACCACAAGTAGGACATTGTTGCAAATTCCTGAACTCATTCCAGAACAATACACAATCATACTTACAAGCATGAATAGTCTCGTATCCAAAGTCCAACTCACGCAATTTACGTTTGACTTCGTAGAATGAACTAGGGATATTGGTACCACACATTGGAAATGCACGTTTTATTATTTGTAAAATCATGTCGAAACACTTGTTGCTCATACCATTTAGAACATTCACATGCATCATCATAACCAAAAAGTTTAAGGATGAAAATTTTGAACAGTCGGGATATAGCTCAAGACTTGTTTAGCTTAATAACTCTTTAAATACCACGTTTGTTTTATTTTCTTCTAAATCTACCCCACTAATAAACAATACCAGCTTGTAAATCATGCAGCAAACCCAACATTTAGTTTTCTTCAGAAAATGGGTTACTGCTAGTTCCTTCATCAAAAGGATTATTACTTCTACTCGTTCCTTCATCAAGTCTTTGCATACCTCTGTACAAGTTCACGGACTCTCCATGATACACTCAGTCTATGTATAAAGATGCTATTCCAATGGTTAATAGATGTTGTTTCACACCCTCTAATAAGTCCCAATTCGAATTCATACATATCTTGCATGGACACCTTATTTGTTCATAATTATTGACGTGATATTTTGCAACCTCTAAAAATTGGAAAACTCTTCTTTGTACTTAACTGAAAACCTATCTCCAAGTTTCATCCAACTCTTTTCCATCTATATATACATGCACTTTCATAGTTTAAAAACGTTTGATTAGTTTTATATCTCTCTTCTCAACTTACTCCAACTTACTCCATGAATAAGCTATATTGTCCAATCTCTAATGTTGCACTAAAATTAAGTTCAAATCTAAACTTAAGTTTAAATCTAACTAACACTTTCAACATACCTAACAATTCATACATACTTAATTAAAAGCTACTTAAGAATCCAAAAGCTAGTAATTAACATATTAGTAACTAATTTTTGATATAAATAAATAGGCTACCATAACTGCACGATAGCCATAAAATTCAAATTCGTATTAGAATTGATATTAAACAGAAATTCATATTCAAACTCAAATTTAAATTAACTATCAAATTCAATATCTAATTCGTATTAAAAAACATACACTACACATACATTATATAATATCAACATATGATCTCAAATTTACACATACAATCTCAAACTTTCATATAAAAATTCATACATTTTCACATAAAAACATACATAATATATTACACATACATATATCTCTTGCATGGATTACACATACAAAATTACATAATACATTACACATACATACAATGAATTTCAAACTACACATATTATCAATACACACATTACGCTTACATTTATGTAAACCCTAAAACAATATATACATGCACTTTCATAGTTTAAAAACAAAAAAAAAATGGACAAAATCTTACACCAAGTAAATCGACGACAAAGGACAACAAAGGAGCACAGAGTGGTGAGCGACAGATGAGTGGTGACGGACAACAGGCAAACAGCTACTTCTTCTTCCCTCTCTTTCCCTTTTTCTTTTCTTTTCTCTTTCGCAACTGTGGTTCTGTGTTCTATAATTATAGAACATATATCAAGAGGAAAGGCTAATGCAGCTAAAAAATGTTGACCTTTCCACATCTCCTCCGACGTTTTACTAATGGGATCAGGGAAACTCCAACCGTAAAATTAATTGTTGGCCTTTTCTTGATGCCAATTCACGTCCATGTTAGTGAAAGAATAATAATAATTTAATTTTCTAAGACCTTTGTCGACGCCAATTCACGTACACATCAGCCTTTATCAAGACATTCTTCGACCAGATGTACTATATGTCGAGGAAATATATTAATAAAAGTTTAATAAAAAATTTAATTACGATATATCCCGTGTCAAAAAACATGCGTGTCGGCCTTGCCTCTCTATACCGACGTTGTAACCCCAACATCGGCTTCCCTACTGTTTGGCGACGTTCTATTTTTCGACGTCCATGACGACATCAGGAAACCCCCATTTTCTTGTACTGAGCTTTTCTCGGGCATGTGTGGCTTATTATGAAGGGATGAAAGCCCTTGGCAACGGAATATTTTACTGAGACCTTAGATCAATTTAATTCGAAACTTAAAAATACCGTATATTGGCAATAGTTATAGAAATAATTTTTAATTAAGGCTAAGCATGCTTTAAAATTATAGATTAGAGAAAAAAAAACTCACGTAGTTTGACGCCTCTGAATCTACTCAAACTCCAAATTGGGGACACCACTCGTCGAAAACCTTCCTACCCTATGAGATGAGAATGGTTCGTGGAAACCAATTGGAAGAGAAAATTCTTTTCAGACAATCCCTGAGAGAATTTGCAGAGAGGCAAAGGCTTAGGTTGAAAAACTTATTTTCTTCTTCGTATTTATAACTCCCTCTTCTTCAGGAAGTTGGAGAGAATCATAAGATTCTATTAATTTAAACAATATTAAATTAACTAATTAATTAATTAAATCATATTTAATTAATATTCCATTTAATGGATATCTCTTGCATATCTTATAGTTTTAATTTAATTAATTTAATTAAATCAAATTTAATAAAATTAAATAAAATTAAACTATTAATTGATTTTTAATTAATTAATTGCTAAATTAAATATCTTATATTTAATTTAATTCAAATTTGAATCATATTCAAATATAAATTTCTCTGATAACCTATAGTTTTAATGTGTATCATATACGCATTAAATTCTAACCTATAGTTTTAATATGAATCTAATTCACATTAAATTAATATTTGAACTCATTCAAATATTTCATCTCTCATAAATTAATTTTGAATCATATCCAAAATTAAATTTATATAATAAAGTTTAATTAAAATCTAAACTTTATATTATAATGAATCACCATACATTATACTAATTTCCAAAGTAAATTTGAACATTTCAAACTATAACTAATATAAATAAATCTCATTACCCTTTACGAGCTAGGAAAAACCTAATAGACCTACAAATCAAAAGCTACAACGATATGAGATTAATTAGCTAAACTCATTAACCACATTAATCGATATTCGTTAACTGTGTGTAAACTCCACTAAAGACTCACAACTGAACTCTTCTCACTTTAGATATATTTCTATGTCCATGGATATAGATCAATTACAGTAAGTTAGTCCTTCACGAGTGTTTGTACCACCAGCTAGGTCAAGTTACCCTTTTATCCCTAGGTTACTTCTAATCCTTAAATATGAGTGCTCCTCTAATGAACAACCTGTTTATGGTCCAACCAATAAACAAAAACCACTCTCGTGCCATAGAAAGGGTAGGGCCCTTTGTTCAAGTCCTAGATACACCATTTAAGGGAACACTCATACTTACCTAAAGTCGGAAGGAGTGAATTCTATCTTGTATGATTATGTTTCCAGCCCTCCACTCGATCTTGTCTCCAAAATGATAAGCATATTGAGTTGTCAATTTGGCCACTCTCACCAATACAAATCAAAAGACAATCCCTCGCGAACAAGAATTCATAATACACTCAAGATTAAGACTAAGTTATCTAGATCATCCTAATGAAATAGAAACCCAACTAGTTAATGGAGTTACATCTAGTGGTTACTATTTCGTGGTCCAGTCTTATGCAAACTCATTGCATAGGATACCCTCACTCGCATGTCACCTACACGAACACATTGCATCGTTGCATTTGCATCAAATACAAAGTGAGTTGTATCCATACTGTTACCAGGATAAAGTACCTAGTCTTATCTCTATACTATAGACCTTTTAAGTTGATCTCGAACATTGATCCTTGTATGTTTTTACATACTGTTCAAGACTCATCAAACAACTTAGGATGTTGGTTTATTGAATTTAGGTTATTAAGATAAAACTAATAATATAATCAATAACACGTATTGAAATTATAATAACAACACTTTATTAATAATGGTTAATGGTTTATATTTACAATCTACGAGTTTTAGGACATAAATCCCAACAGATTAATCACGAAGTATTTTTGTTATTTTACGTTCTAGGCTTATGGATTTTTTCCTTTTTCAAAATTATTCTATATGGTGTAAATATTTTCATGTTTTATTCTATTTTTAAAAAAACTCCTTATCATTATTGTTGAAATTTATGTCATAAAACTTGTAGTTTGTAGTTTAAGTTATATTCTATTCAATAAAGTGGTTATTGTGGACTTATTAGTGAAAATAGAATATTATAATCTTGAATCCAATAAACATGGATCAAGTTCGAGTATATAGTGTAAACTTGAACTTTATGTAGAGACTATCTAGTGTAGACTTGAACTTTATGTAGAAACATAAACATGGATCAAGTTCAAGTATGTAGCTCAAATGATCTATAATGTATGAATAAAGTTGGACGCATTATTCTGGGGACACTTGGATGCGGTCCGTTTTGTAGTTAGTACAAACGATGTGATCCTAAATATTTCATGTACAGACATGGAAGTGGAGGCATCCTATGTAAAGATTTTACATAAGATTAGAACCATAGAAATAGTCACTTTTAAGTTATAACATCGTTGACTTTAATAAAATTGACTATTTCGTTTAAAGATATTTTATGTAACTTAATCTTAATTCTCAGCTAACTATGAACTTTTACTCAAATGGAATTATCTTTAGATCTACATAGGTGAGAGTAGCTCAATAGCGCTGGTCCAACAAGCCTCCCATTTTAGAGGTAAGACCGAGTGGATAGCTAGAGACATAGGGTGCAAAACGAAATTCACTCATATCCGTTTTACGGATAGGAGATAGGTAGTTCCCTTAAGGGTTGAATTCAGGTCTTGAAAAAGGGGCCTCACCCTCTCATTGGCTCGAGAAGGATTCAATTTATAGATTGGACCTAAACCCAATTGTTCAAAAGTGGATCAATGAAACCTAAGGAGCAAGATGTAGTCTTGGGGGTAAAACAGACTTTAACTCAGTCGAGGTTAGAAGAACCTGTGAAGGATTAACTTTACTTATCATGGTTATATCACATGGACACAAATATATCTATAGTGAGGGGACTGCAACTATGAGACTTTAGTGGAATGACCCCTTAGTTAACGAATGTTGATTAATTTGGTCTAAAGAGTTTAACCAGTTAATCTCAGATCGTTGGAGCCCATGATCTATAGGTCCATTAGGTTCCCCCACTAGCTCATATGAAATTAACTTAGAACGTTTTGTGGAATAATTCAAATTGTTCTAATTAAGTAAAGAGAGAGAAATTGATTAATATAATAGGCATCGGTTATATGATTAAAATATAGCTTTATCTTTTAATGTGATTTAAATATTTTAAAAAATATGAATACATATTCATATTCAGAAGCTCTGAATTTTACTTTTGACTTTGAAAAGCCAAACTTTGACCCACTTTATATTCAAATGTGATTTGAATTTCGGAAAAATGAATGCAGATTCATGCTCGAGAGGTCAAAATTAATCGAGATGAACAAAATGGTACAAAGTCAAAATGTTGACTTTTGACTTGAAAAAATTAAAGTTTGACTTTGATTTAAATGTCAAATTACCATCTTTCCCTTAGACTAAGTTGTTGAGATTTAGCAAGCTCGTTGCATGTAATTTGTAAGTGGCTTCATGCATATAAGACACCTAACCCACTAATAGTTGGTGGATGGTCAAGTGTTGAGATTGAGAAGCTCTCTACATGCAACAAGCTTCTTAAACTTCTCTTAGCTTGCCAGCTTCTACTTAGAACTTTACACGTGTTAGTTTACTTAGCTTTCAAGATCATGCTTAGTCTAAACTCAACATGTAATCAACTATCAAATCAAGATTAGACATTTCCTCGAAATACTTAACTCTTCTCGCCTGACTTCATCTCGCGTTGCAACACCAAACACCTAACTCTTCTCACCTTTACAGAGCTTAAACGTGTACCTTCTTATCGCGTCAGCTTCAACGTGAACCACTACTCAGAACACCTACTTCAAAACACTTATCTTCCAAAAATCCTTATAATCAAAATCTTATTTTAAAATGACCCTTCTATTCCAGACACGAGTCTCCTAGTTTATAATTATGGATGCAATGGACCTAACTATCATCTGCATATGTTTGTCTTATAATCCTTATATGGTTTGTAGGTTTTTTTAGTTGACTTTTGTATTGACTATGATCAAGAATGTTGAAACATAAGACCTAAACTCTTTAAGTGAAATGTAATATTTGTCAAACTGACAACTTGAAATTTTGCTTAACATGAGTTTGATTAGATTATGTGTTGTTAAGTTGACTATCCTGCAGTTATGGTAGTCATTGAAAAGTTATGTTGCTCGATCCATTTAGACATGTGTATGTTTAGGAATCATGTTGAAATATACTTAGGATGTTGATGCACTGTCCTATTGGAATTTGGTCGATATTGTGAGTACGTGGTTACCTCACCCGTGTGAATGGGTCTCAAATGGAAGATTACGAGATTCAAAGGTTCTTGTTATTGCTCCAGGTGTTTCTAAATAATAAATTGGTCATAAATAATGGAGAGTTCTCACCCATGTGAATGGGTAGATAGTTCGGAGGAGCATATTTGTGTGCTTATTAAGGTGAAACCTAATTGACGTGTACTTAATAAATGTTAATTAACGTTCATTTTTTGACAAACTTGCAGGTATTCAAAGAATCTGTGAACCATGAGATCATGTCGATTTATGCGTTAGTTTTCATTGTTTTAGGTGACCCATACATGTATTTTATTGTATTACAACTTATGTATTGAATTCTTGTAAAACTTTTACCGACGATAATGTAATTTAAAATTTCATTATCAATATAAAGATCTTTCTAAACATATATGGATAACAATAAATGTGTCTCGTTGAATCCTGAATTTTTTTTTTACAACAAAAAAATAACGACGCTCAAAAGTGTCGATATATAGCATTTATTACATAGCAACAATGTTGTGAGAATACTTTTCTAGACAAGAATTCTGTGTAACGAAAAGGTACATGACACGAAATAAGTGAAACATTTAGAGGGTCAATATAGTGTATTATTGCCAATATATTAGTGTTGTCCATGCAAATTTAACGACATTTTTTCCAAAGTGTCATTAATGACCTATCTTGACAGGGGCTTCAAGGACACAACATATGTGTCGCAGAAACTCTTGATGATACATATTTTATGTCGTTAAATCTCATTTTTCTAGTATTTCTAGTAATATATATATAATTAATTAATTAATTTCAATTCCACCCAATCCAATTATACTTCAATTTCCAATAAAAAAAATAACACCCATTGATAACTTAATAAAAAAATAAAATTAAGATAAGTAGATTAGAAATTATCTTAAATTTTAATTAGAAAAATTGGAAATTTAATCTGTTAAGAGAAAACTATTTTAGTTCTAAATCCATTTGTCTATATTTGTTTCAAAATATTATCCTTTCACTCTTAATTTTCATTTGGTCATCACATTTTAGATTAATGTTATATTTTTATTTCAAATTTTAAGTTTAATTTTTATTTGGTTTTTAGTATTTTATTTTTTTATCAGGAATTTTTACTAATTTTTTAAAAATAATTATGATTTGAAAATCTTTAATCAATTTAAAATTAATTAAATTTGTTGAAAAATTAGTGGAAACTAACTTCAAATAATTAATCTGATTATAAAAATTAATTAAGGCCAATGTTAATTTCAAAAAAAAAAAATGTTCATGTTAAAAGTGTAAAACTTGAAGTCATAGCGAAGAAATTAAAACGAATCTTAAAACTCAAGATTAAAATTATAACATGTTGAGACTTGGGCAAATAGAAAGTATAGTCAAAATACAAAATATAGGGTCCAAGTATAAGCTAGACCGTGGAAATTTGATTATTTTGGAGTAGGAAAAGGAATACGTTTTCTATCCATATAACCTAAATAAATATGTTTGATTGTACAATTGTCTATATATTTCTATTTTTACATAATAATCTAGCTAATAGGTTATTATTTCGCACAAAAATCTAGCCAAATGCAATTTTTAAACCCTTCTTACCATTTACATTTTTGAAATATATATAAGGATTATTTTCAAAAATAATAAAATATTGAAACTAGTTACAAAATATAGCAAAATTCATTAAACTCTCTATAGTCCATTTGAAAATTTTGTTATATTTTATAAATAGTTTTTTTTTCTTTTTTTTGGCTATTTAGAACCATTCTCCTATATAATATATATAATAATGATATTAATACCAAAAGAAACATGTAAGGAAAGTTTTTTTCTGCAGTTGTGAAATTTTTTAAATGGTTTTCTTATCAAAACATATGAAAGTAAGAAATTGTTTTTCTCTAAAAAAACGAAGATTTGTCACTCTTATAACTGCAAGCAAGAATAGGCAAGAAGTTTGAAAGAAGAAAACGTAGGTTTTTTATATAGAATACTATTATAAACATTAATATAAAAGTGTAGATGCTTATTAGTGTGCTTAGTCGCTATAGCTACGTATTAAGCAAATATTATTCACTAGTGTCCACCAAGTGTCAAGCAAACATGATCTCTTAGTAGTCATGTGTAATGCCAAATACACTTGTCAAATTGTCAATAAATAGTGGTATTTGGTGGAGTTGTAAATTGTACCCACCTTCGAGAGAATTTCATAAAAAAGAGAGAAAGTGGAGAAATTTCAAATTTTCTAATTTTCTTAATTTCTTTATTTATTTCATTATTTATATATTATATTTTATATTTTATTATTTTAATATTTTAATATTATATTTTCTTGATTTCCATATTCGAGTTGTACCCGTTTTCACACCAAATACAATATACTAAAATTTACTAAAAATAAGGTATATTTGATAAGTATATGGAGAAGATATAACTTGTGTGCAATAGTGGTGAGATAAATAGAAATATTTAGAGAAATAACCTAGACATGATTTTAGCACAAATATCTTAAAATTTTATTTATTTTCTTAATTAAAATTTTGAGATTTTTAATGATCATCTTATCCTTCACATTAATTAATAAATAATATATTTATTTTCAAAAATATATATAATATAATACCATAATTATATTATATCCCATTTATTATCTATTTTATAACTTGCCTAATCAATGAAACAAACAATAGAGATTTTTATTTTCATTTAATAATAGGATATCATTTATTAGAGATCCAATTCTAATGGTATAAAATTGAGTCAAATATGGTAATAATATATTAAATAATTTCTACAAAAGGAATAAAATTATGTTTATTGAATTTTATCTGACATCCTAATTTCACATTCTTCCTCCACCTTTTCGGTGCCTTTCACCGATGAGTTTGGCTGTCCTATCTATTTGATCTATCTCTCTATTCTATTTTTCTTATTTCGTTCATCTTCTTCAAGTATATCCTGTGAGTGCATATTTATTCCTTTCATATTTCTTTCTCCTACCTGCTTATCTAAATTTTTCCATATATAATTTTAGTTTAATTTTCCGTTAAAGTTTCCAGTCATCTCCTTCAACTAATTTTTTCATATTATTAATTTTGTTCTTAAATTGTGAACTATAATATAAAGTATAAATCAACATATTTTCCCTTTCTTAATTAAATTGCAAACGTACAACATAAAAAATATATTATAGTTTACCGTATATATCATTTATCATTGAGCATTAACTATTAAGCATCACACACATAATATATAATTAAGCAGCGGAAACGTATTATTTCATATATGTTATAGTATATATTAATATCATTAAGCATTAAGCATCACACAGAATATATCATTAAGCAGTACACACATAATATATCATATATAATACAGTATATATAAAATATTATTAGCAATACCTCATCACACCCTCCTTTGCAGATCTGCTTTTCCCACCTTTCTTCTGTATTTTAGCTTTATAAATAATACCCACATATATTTTAAATATTACAAAGTATATCTACAAGTATGATAGACATAATATATGATATATTATACAGTATATGATGTATATCATTCACATTGAGTCTCTTGGTGATCTATTTGAAATTCTCTCTCTATTTCCTCCTTTTTCTCCACTTTTTTCCTTTTAGTTTTCTTCTTTTTTTTTTTCTTTTTTTTTATTTCCTTGTTTTATCCTCATTCAGCATCTTCCTTTTCCTTATAAATTTGTTCTTTCAGATAATTTAAAATTTGTTACAAAATTAAAATACAATGTAAAATATGCACACATACATTGTTATCTAATATTATGTTAAATATAAAGGGATATATAATGATCTATTTAAATCGAAAACAATTTTAGTCGCTGCAAGATTTTATAAATTAACTTCCAATATATGAAAATCAATGCAAATTTGATGACATATAATAAGTAAATATAAGAAATTATTAAATTATATAGAATATATAAAAAATAATGCAAACCGAAAGAAAATGACGTGGTATATATACCAAACTGACTGTAAATAAAGGTATATATTGTAAATTACGTGACATATATACTCCATTCACTGTAAATTTTCTTTATCGAAAAAATTTACCGATAAATTTCACTAGCATAATATATTTTACAATTTTATTCACATAATTAATAATATGAAACGAATATGCACTCATTGTAAATTTTTGAAAGAAATGAACGAAATAAGAAAGAATGGATGGAGAGAGATCGAAAAGTGAGATCGGACGAAAGGAAGAATTTTTTAACAAAATCACCAAAAGGAAAATAATTAAGGAATAATTTTAAATATAATATTACCATAATAGAATTAATCACATGCCATATTTACACAGGATATCTAATAAATGCAAATTTTAATTACATGTGATGGTCCACTTTCCTTATTTCATATTTTGATTTTTTTAATGTATTATTAATGATAAAGACTGATAGTTTGGTCTTTTAGGTTCTACGTAAAATTAAAGATAAATAGGACATTTATGAAAAAATTGATAACATAAATTCCAATTTATAATAAGGCAACCTATTTAGAGTATAGTAGTTAAAATCTCAAATAAATATTAGAGTTATATAGAAGGCTAATTGGGTAAAAGTTTTTGAAAGAAATAAAATTTTGAAAGAATGGGTGTGGTCGAGAAGAGGCCCTAGTGGTTGGGCTAGGGCCGAAGTAGGTCAAATTGTAAGGGCTTGACCATGGGCCTACGAGCCACCTTATTTTAATTTTAGTATTTCTTTGGATATCAGCTGTTTTTATTTGAATTATTAGATTAGATTATTCAATTTTAAATCCATTGAATTTGTATTAATTCAATCACATTATTAACGCCTTATATGCTATATGTCTGACTAACAATAGTATTCGGTTCCTTAAACAACTTTTCTTTCATTTACTCTATTTTCTATTTGTTATATTATACTATACTTTTTGTATGTGGTTTTGTTCCCCCACCACACACACATACACATATCTAATATATTTAAAAATCCATCCCCCTCTTTAAAAAAAACTATTAAATTAGGTCCTTCGATATTGTTATTGTAGATCATAACAACATCAAATAAGATAGCAACAAGATTAGGAGACATCAAGGCTCGACCCTAAGTCGGTTGACTCGGATCAAAGCCCAAACCAAGTTGCTCAATTCTAACAAAATGTGTCTTCATTTCATATAATAGAATAACTTAGGACCATCTACTCTTGTAAAATCACCGGCGGATTTAATATAGGCCCAGGGGGGCTCGAGCCCCCTCTCAACTTTATTGTCTTTATATAATATGTATAAACAAAATCAATTAATATTTAATAATTATTGGTAGTTTAATGGTAATTATGCTTGTCAGTCCCTCTTCAACCAAAGTTCAAATCTTACTTGTGTAGTTTATTTTTCAGATTTTTATTTTTTCTCTGTTACAACTTGAAGCCCCCTGTCAATAAATTTTATGGATTCGCCACAGTAAAATTATTCTTATTGTCCTACGAAAAGCAAACACTAATTCGTTTTTTCAACTATTAAATTGAAACATATATAATGGAACAAACAGTACATTGGTGTGCACATCATAACTTTTTCTAAATTCAATTCATGTTATTATTTTCTTTTCTTCTTCATCAAGTTATGGTCTTAGTCATCCTTTTATTTTCTTTACATCAATGTAACAAATAAATTAGAAAACAAAATTAGCTTGTTTTGGTCAAATTTTCTTCATGTAATCTCCACCTTTATGTTGTTTTATAAAAGCCGTCCATATTTATCTAGAAGAAAACATCTTAGAACATATTGAAATTAAACACTTTACATTATTATTTAAATCACATAATCTACAAATACTAAGAAAATTCGTATAGTTCTATCAAAATAAACATTTAATAGACTCAATAAATTTTAAAACATAAAGCATAATCTAAATTATCTATCAAATAATTTTTTTTTGTGTTACTTACTCTTTATTCTTTAAAAAGATTATATAGTAGACTCATACTCCATAGTATTAAACTTCATCACTTTTCATTGCCTACACAATGAAACATATGAATGAGCCTACTTGTACAAAATTAGCATCTTTTAATCGTATTGACATTTAATTAATTATTTATAGAACTAATTACGTAACAGACAGGAAATTTCCAGTATTCTATTAAAAAAAAATTAAAGTATAATAATTAAACAGACATAATTCTAAAAGTTTAGAGACAAAATTTTGAACTTGGATATTACTTCTTCATTTAGAAAAGGAATCAATGATAATTTAAGGAATTTTGATAACATACTCTCGTTTTTTGTTTTTCTTCGTGAAACAATCCTTTTTGAAAACAGGGTTGCTGTTTCTTATTTTAATAAATATTTTGAAGAACAGACTAAATTCATGAAACTATCATAAGTTGAAATGGATGTTCATGTTATTAACTTATTCCTAAATCATATGGTCAATAAATGAGGAGATAACAAAATAATAAAGTAATGCTAATTTATAATTTACCATTAAGTGCAGTGAGTTTTTGTAGATTTATTATCAAAAAGTATAAATAGTTTTTCTTTTATTATTATTAAAACAACTTCACGATAATGAATCATTAAGATTTAAATCTTATTTTAGTTCCTAAACTTTCTAACTTATTCTTTTTTATCTTTAAACTTTTAAAATTCATGGTTAATTTAGTTCTTGAACTTTTAGAAAGAGTATATTTTTATCCTTGCCCTTAAATTTACTTTTAACTTTAAGAAAATGGTGAGATAATTTCTATATTTGGATGATTGAGATATGTCAAATAAGATAATCATTTCTAATAATCTAAGGTTTTATTTTTTAGTTAAAGGCTAGGATGATATTGATGTTTTATTGGAAAACTCAAAAAGTCACTTCTTCTAAATTTTGATGGTCACAATTTTGATGCATTTTCATTATAGTTCACTTTCTGAACTCATATGTTGGATACAATTCATCTATATATAATTTTTTATTGCCTCAAGTTTGAGATATTTTGCAATTCATGAGATGATTTTTTTTTCTCTTCCTTCCAATTATTTCTTCTTCAATTTTATGGGTTTTATGATTCATTGTGAAAATAATTGTTTACAATTACGTAGATATTTTAAACAATTGTTGAAGTTATTTTATCTTTTTTAGTTTATTTTACTTTATCATTGATATTAAACACCAATATGTCAATTCCATTTTATTTTTTTTATTCTACTCAATCTCATTCATATGATTTGCTTCAAGATTTTAATTTGAAAAATAACTAAAGGGTGGTGAGTCGGGAAGCGATGTGAGAGGTATAATTTTTGGGGAAAAAGAACAAAATTAGTTTTAAATTTGGGTTTATTTAAGGGGCATTTTTAAAAATAGCAAAATAAATTAAAATATTTACAAGTTATATCAAAAATTTTGGATTCTATCACTATAGCATATCAATGACTATCAGTGGTAAAATTTGTTATAGGTTGGTAAATATTTTGTAAAATTTGCTATTTTTAAAAATTTTCCTATATTTAATTCAAGTGTGTTAACTATATTTCAATATTGGCATAAAAATATTATAGAATAAATTAGCAACATGGATTGGTTATATATCAATTTAAATTAAGGCGAATGTTTAAAAATAGTAGATTTTACAAAATATTTACAATCTATAGCAAATTCTATCACTGATAGTAATTAATATGGTATAGTGATAGAACTATCAGTGATTTTTCTATAACTTGTAAATATTTTTATTTTGTTTTGCTATTTTTAAAAATATTCCTTTAATTATTATGATGAATCATTCAAATATAAAAACCGAAAAAGAGACTGAAGAGTTTAAATTAGAAATTTAAATGATGATTAAATATTAAAATTGTGGGTGATATTTAATGAAGTGAAAAATAGAAAATGTTGAAATAAAGTGAATTGTAATTGGAAAAGGTAAATAGTAATAAAAATGAGATACGCGGCGGAAAGAAAACGTGAGGAGATTGGGGTGTACAAAGTGGGACTCCACGTGTCTCTCCTTCTTTCCCTACATTACACCTTTATTTTTTATGGTCCCATTTGACGGTGGAGATTTGTTCCCTTCGCATCTAAAAAATTATATATAACTTTTTTTAAAAAAAATAAATAAATACGGATGAACTCCGACCATTCTTTAAACCATCAGCATTATATTATTTGAATAAATCTCTTTAATAAAATTATGAATTTAAAAAGAAACTGATTCTGGAAGTTTCTTCCGGAGATAGCTTTAGATACAATTAAGTAACAAAAACAAGAGTCGAAGTGTTACGAAATCAGGATATTAATTTTGTTGTGGTATAATTACAACAATTTGCTAGAAATGAAGTATTTTATATTTGATTTCACAGTTGAATAGTTGTTTTTGTTTATGAAAGAAAAAGAATTAAGAATTATAATAAATAAATAAATAAAAAGAGAGAAAAGAAAAGGGATAAGAAGATAAAATTAAGGGTGTGGAGAAGAGGTACACGTGAGAGGAATTGAATGAAGGTGGGTCCCAGTGGTTATTAAAATAAAAGTTAGAAAGGATAACAATGTTTGAGCGACCAAATATCCCGCCGGCCCCCACCCCCATGACCTTCACACATTATTAAAAGACAACCCTGCGTTACTACAACGCATCCCTTTTTTTCTCTTTCTCCTCAACTTTATCAATTCTTTTCATCATTCTTTTTTATATAAAAATAAACAAATTCCACTAAACATTTTGTTATAAAACTTTTTTAAACCTATAATTTATGGACGAATATACTATTGTAAGGGTGGAATTGGAGGGGGAGGAAGTATGGACGACTCGACTTCACTTCTTTTACTCCTCCAATTTCTTTTCTTCTTTTTAATATTAACTCTTTATACTGGACTGGGACCTCATCCCTAAACAACTCTTCCTCACTTCAAATTTTAATAAACCACTCCAAGTTAATTGCAACAATTAACAAATTAAGAAGGAGCTGTTTCATCAAATTGAGACTTGGTGACTGCAATCTTTGTTTATAAAAGGATAATGATTACATGTTATCTTGCCTACACATATCTTCTCTAGTCCATCAAACATTAATTTATTTTCCTTATAAAAAATCATTTTGTTTTGCCCATTAGTAGGTTTTAATTAGATAATTAGTGGGCTATATAGAGATGGGTGTAGCCAACTATTTTTCTTTAAAAAATTATATTATATTTTCTTATTAGGTAAGAAAAATATGATGATAAGATTGGCTACACCTAATTTCTCTTTTATAAATTTAGAGTGGATTTTACAAATACAACAAAATGTTACTAATAAATATATAAAATACTATTATCTATTACTAGACACTTTGATATATTCATAAATATTTTGTTGATTTTTTTAAATTGGAAAGCAAAGGAAGAGTTAAAACATTGATAAATTTAAATGAGTTAAGCACGTATGTATTTTTGTGCAAAGGTGCAGTCTCTGGATTTGTATGTTATTTTGAAATTTTTATTTTAAAATTTAAAAGTCAATGTGATAAAGGAGACTTTATTATTGTTTTAAATTTTAACTAAATCTATAACCAAGGAGAGGAAAACAAAAATAAAGGTAGATTACATGTTAGATGTCAACACCCACAATGTCTCATTTTGCAAAAAAAGAAAAAAAAAAGGATAAAATATGAATTTCAATCAAAATTTGTAACAAAAAAAATTAATAAACAAGGAAAATTGTTAAAAAAAAAAAAGGAACAAAATATTTACATGGAAAACCAAATTTAATAAAATTTTATCTTTTAATACTTTTTTTTTTGTTTTTGTTGGAGAGTAAATAGTTTGGTTTATTATTATGATGTTTTTGAAAAAATTCCTTATATAAAATTTATATATTCTTGAATAAGTTAAAATACTTATTATTTATATTATTAGATTTTTAAAAATAACCAACTAAATTAAAATATTTATCAACAACAAAACTTTGAATTTTATTAATGATAAAAATTGATAGAGTTCTATTATTGTTTATTAATATCAATATCTATTCATGTTTATTATTGATATAATATGAAATTTTGCTATATATGGTAAAATATTTTTGTCAAATTTGTTATATTTTTATAATTGTATTAAAATTGTAAGTATATATATATATATATATATTAATTCACCGTTTACAAACAATTAAATTTATAAACATGTTTGACAAAATTTAATATCCAATCTAAGTTGAGTTTTGCATACAAGAAAAAACACGATGACCTAAGCAAACTAGAAAAATCTGAAATGGTAGGGAGCGAAAGATATTAAATGCATTTTTATGGCATTTCTCCAAGTTTGTAAACTCAAGGAAGAGAATACTTGTTTTCCATAATAGT
Source organism: Cucumis hystrix (assembly GCA_025688845.1). Classification (NCBI taxonomy): domain Eukaryota; kingdom Viridiplantae; phylum Streptophyta; class Magnoliopsida; order Cucurbitales; family Cucurbitaceae; genus Cucumis; species Cucumis hystrix. The sequence continues at coordinate 16,131,762 of CM046886.1, read as the reverse complement.
AATATAATGAATCATAAGCTTTTTTCCCTCTAATTATATCAATATATATATTTAATTTAATATCTGGATTATATATAGACTAAAGTTTGAATCCATCCCTAAATTTTAACTTTTCATTGATCAATAATGACCCAATTTGACTTAAAAATAATGGGTGGAATAGGAAAAAGAGTGGATCTGCAGGATCCCAAATGAATTGGTCCATACATCAAACTATAACATTTTTTGTCAATGTGAATCATATCTCAAGTTATAATTTTATTATTTCATCTTCATGAATTTTTTTTTTGTCAAACTTGAAATTCATCATACAATTTCTTAATACTTAATTCTATATATTCTATGTATAATTATTAAATTACTAATTTGATTTGATCAACTTTAATTTTTTTTTACCTAAGTGTCAAATCAATTTAGGATAAAAATGAAACAATAAATTTACATATTTGCCCTTGATAAATAATTGTATTTGTAATGATATTTATGAGCTATTAGTGCAAAAATTAAGAAAAGTCATTAACATATGCAAATTACTTGATGATCAATCAACTTTAACAAAGTTTTAATTAGTTATGACAAATGTACTGTTACTATTTTATTGGCTAGAAAATTATCTTTATCTTTTACCTTTTTGTATCGAAGGGTGTTTTTCTTTCTGGAACCGTCTGTATTGGAAGTTTTCCTTGAATTAGGTTGTGATCTTCATGGCTGCCCTAGTCTATTCTCTTCTTGGCTTTGAATATAAAAAAGCTATTCCTGCATTGTTTTGTACTTATAAACCTCTTGAAATTTCTAGTTAATATTATTTTTCAAATTGTCAAATGGATCCCTAGATGTATGTTACAATGAATTCAATTACCAACTTGCATGTATCATTACACTTACTGTTTTTCATTTCATTGGAACTTTGGATCCAACATATATCTCTATCTCAAGGTTAATACTTTATTTTTCATTAGGTCTAAATAAAAATAAATAAGACTATCTCAAGGTTAATACTTTGTTTTTCATTAGGTCTAAATAAAAATAAATTAGACATATATATTTGACCAAGCTTCACCTGCATGTTACTATCCTAAAAGAAAGTTGATAAAACTATTTGTTAAATTACTAAATTTAGTCCCAAAATCCATACAACTTTAAAAGTTCGTACGTTACTTGTTGTAGACTTGAACTCATATTTAACATTATGTACCTAAGTCGGTAAATTGGACCTCAAGTTCCTTGCCGCTCCGAAGGACTTGCACTCCTCTTCGCGAGTTAGCTTAGAGCTTGAGAAATGTGGAGTTCACTAACCAACCCAAGCGGGAAGAATCAATATGAAGTTATCCAAGGAAAGAGAAAAGCTTGTCCGGGGCCTAGGGCGAGGAAGAAGTTGAAGCCAAAGATAGAGTTATGGCTAAAGATAGAGTGGAAGACCTAGAATAGGTGATTTCATTCAAAGAAGGAAAGCGAAGCATGGTTGGATTTCTAAAATTTACACTAAGTTTCTATAATCCTTATCAAGTTTCCAACACCATCATTTTCTATTCTTAATTAAAACATGAGTTTAGTTTCTAGTAGGGCATTGAACGTTTAAAAGTGACATATTATAGCCTATTTGCTTGAACTTAATGTATAATCAATCTCTTAAGTTTGGAATTATTTTTAATTGGTCCTTGGTATAAAAATGTGTACCGACAAAATATAGTTAATACTTACTATACAATCAAAATGCTAAAATGTTAAGGTCGATGAAAATAACGATGTCCCAATTTACAAAATTGTCAATGAAAATATTGACAAAATGTAGATACTAACATATAGATATATTATGAAAAGTTATGAAACAAAAAAACTAAAAATTTTTAATTCATAAATAAACATTTTATAATTCTTAAACAAGTTACCATACCTATCAACCTTTAAAACTTATATTATTTATTCAAGCTTTAAAACTTATATTGAATCCATGAAAATGATGAAATATTCACAAATAATTTAATACCATGCATTTAAATTTAGAAATAAAATTTGAACTTTAAAATTTAATTAAAAATTAAATTAAAACTCAAAGACCAAAATATACCATTCTACAAAAAATCAATATACTTTGAACAAAAAGAAATTAACTTTGAGATTAAAAATTATTTCACCATTTTTTTTACTACATTTTTTTTAACAAAGTGGGAAATAAAGGTTTTTGTATGAAGCATCCAAAATTTAAGGTCTAAAATAGACTATGATCCATATAATAAAGAATAAACTATTGTTGATGTCACAAAAACGGATGATACAAACTATGAGCAAGAGAGTGAAAAAAAGAAAGAGAATGGGAAGAATCAAGGGAGAAAGAACCGTAAGGTGTGACACATTGTGTATTTGAATTAATGGTAAGTAAAAATAAGGAGAGAAGGAAAAAAAAGTAAAAATGTAAGAGAACGAACCTCATTTTTACGGTGAAAATTGGGTGATAGGTACAAAAATGTGAAGAAAGAGGGGAATATTTCAATTTGGTTGGGAAATTGAGAGGATTGGCTAAGTCACTGGGTCTAACTCCCTTTCTCTTTCTCTTCTTTCTATTTTCTGTCTTGGCCTCCGATTCTTGCCTACCACTTCTGACCTTTCTCTTATTCCATTCTTCTTCGTTCTCTTCTTTTTCCTTTTCTTCTTCTTCTTCATTTTCTCAACTTTTACTCATCCCCTTTCTCACATCCACCTCTTCTCCGATCATCATGTCGTTCAGAGGCCTCCGACGGGTATCTTTCTTTATGTTCTTTCTTTTATCTTTTCTTTACTTTAAACTCAACTGGGTATCACCTTTTTTCAATTGGGGTTTCTGGGTTTTCTTCCAATTTAATCCTAATTATGTTTATATCAATATTCTTAACTCCTGTTTTAAGTGAATCCTGCCTTTTCTGTATTTTGTGACCTTAATTTCTTTCTCTCCCCTCTTCTGTGATGGGGTTTAGTTTTGTTTCTTCAAGAATGGTGTTTTTTGTTTTTCTTTCCTTTTTTTTCTCTTTGAGGCATAGTTCAAAAGATTAAAGGAGTACTGTGGATTCAGATGAAAAACGTTGGACTAGAAAGATCCTGTCTTTGATTTAAGGTTCTTGTTTTAGCTCAGAAAGCTTTGATTTAAAGGGAAGAAGTCATGATCCTTACTGATCAGGTTTTGGTGGTGAAGGGTGGGGTCTAGTAAGTATATGGGTTATGATTTTTTGCCAGTCTGTTGATGGACTTCTGTCTCCTTTGAGTTCTAAAATTTTTTAAGGAAAATTTCAACTCAAGATTATAAAATTAGAATCTATTGGGGTTTTCAGGATTAATCATGATGTTCTGCTTCTTAGTCAAATTCAACTTTTGGTAACAAGAAGAGAACCCAGTAATTGAATAATATTATAGATCTATCTCATGGTTTAGATTTTAAGGGCTTCTTCTGCTGCTCTATTTTGCTGAGGATTCTTACTTTGTTGGCATCATTTCCTTTGAAATCTACTGATTTGGAAATTTCCACTCTTACCGTTAATTTTTTATGCTTCTTTCATGGATCTCTGCTTGGTTGTTTGACATTAATGAATTTACCTTTGTAGCAAAACACTTTATCTGCAATGGGTGTGAATGAACACACCAAGAAAACATTTTCTGAACTACAAAGAAAGAAAATGTATCGATATGTGATCTTTAAGGTTGATGAAAAGAAAAGAGAGGTGGTGGTTGACAAGATTGGCAATCCTGCAGAGAGCTATGAAGATTTCACTGCTGCTCTGCCCGACAATGATTGCCGCTACGCTGTTTATGATTTTGATTTTGTGACATCCGACAATTGTCAGAAGAGCAAGATATTTTTCATAGCATGGTTAGCTTTCACCATCATTATATATCATGAACCTAATCTTATTTTTCTTACTACTATGTCAATGTCTATTGATCTATATTATTCATTGGGTTGGCCCCATACAAAATTTTGGTACATACTAAGGTAAACATTAGTTATCCCAAGGTTATAAGGTTTTGATTCTATGATGACTATCATTTCTAAGCTCAGCCTTTAGGTTTTTCATGTTTCTAGTCAATTGCTCATTCATCGAACTGAAAAGCACTCATAAAGTGCTTCTTAGGCTTAGAACTTGGTTAGTTTTATTGTTAATGTGTTGTTGATGCTTTTCTTTGACCTTCCTAGGATATTTCTTTATTTTTTGCTCTAGTTTGCCCATTCCAGTCTAAACTTTCTGTTCCTACAAATTTAACAAAGAAATGCATCAAAGAACAAAATTTAACAACAAAATCAATTAAATTCTAAGCCTAAGAAAAGACTGTTTTAGTGCTTTTAAGGAACTCATCTGGTGTACTTGCTAATTTCACTAAATACCTTCTTCTGGTGCATATGCTTTACTCTCCACACTGCAGAAGTTGGACTTTAGTGGTTAGAGCTCTATATGCATCTTCTAATCTCGCTGAAGATCATAGTACATCAAAAGTTTTGGGCAAAACTTGAAAATCTTGTCATATTTTGTCAGAATAATTCTCCCTTTTGTTGTTGATGATCTAGTGCACTCATCGAATATCTTATTCTAAGAACCATCTAAGTTTTGACCTTGATTAGAAACAACAGGAATAGTTTTAATCATGTCATACCAATGACTATCGTGGGGTATCTTTTCTCTCTTGATCTCACACTACATTGTTGTACTTCAGGTCTCCAGCTAGCTCACGAATCCGTGCTAAGATGCTCTATGCAACATCTAAAGACAACTTTCGGCACGAGCTTGATGGCATCCACTATGAAATTCAAGCTACTGACCCTGCAGAGATGGACCTGGAAGTGATCAGAGACCGTGCTCAATGAACATTCTCTGTTTGTTTAATTTGTTGTTCCCTTGGGGGTAAGCTGCCTTGTATTTTGGTTACTTATGAATTGGTTTATCCCTGCTTCAATATGTGTAAAACCGATCGTTGGAAAATGAAACCATTGCACAAAACCGTAAAATAAACTAACATCTGCAGAATGCTGATATATGGTGGATCGACATGATGTTGCTGTCTGGTTACTATGAATGCTTCTCAGATGAAGATAAGTTTGTAATAGAAAATGCCTTAGAATCTATCAAACCTTATTATCATTGGAAATTTGTTCTATGATGGATCTGCCCCAATGTCTGGTTTTTTTCATTATGCCTTAAGAATTTGCACTTTATGATGTGAAATGAAGAACACGACTCGGTGTACCATCGAACATGGCATGTTTTGAGCTGCTCTTTCATGGTTTATGTTTCAGATCGTCCTCAATGGAATCGAGCACAAACAAGTTTGTTAATGAACATGAATTGACATGTTAATCAATAATATATTTCCTTTAAATCTTATTGCTAATTCATTTTGTTAGCCAAATATAAGACAAGAAATAAACAAAGGAAGGCAAATAAAACATGGACAAGAAGGTGGGTTTCTATAATTACTTTACTATCATACTTCTTGTATACAACACAAAAATTCTGATAAGTCACTACATATAAGGTCGCCGTATTGTCTAGTCAAATGATCATAAAGATTTATTCTAATGAGAATTTGATAGATTGAATCATGGTTGGCCCCCAATTCTCCAATGGTTCCATCTTCAAACAATTCTTGCTCCTCAGGCACGGGGAAAGTAAACAAAATTCGCGAAAAATTAAGTCCACCCCATCAATAGAAGTGAGTTATTGACGCCAATGCCAGGAGGATGTCTTGCATCAGTTTTGTTCTTGTCCTGGTTCTGAGCCAAATAAAGAAAACCAAATGCACCCACCATAGCTCTAAGCGTCCCAGATGTTGATGATATTGGGTGGCAATTACAACGAAATCGGTGCAACAAAGATTTCTGCTGGGGCGACAAAAAGTTCTTAATCCGAAATTGAAAATGAACGCTATGAGTAGAGAACAACGAAGCCAATCTGATTGTCCTTGAGTTCAATGATGGTATGGAATGGTTAAACCAAAGATGAAGGCTGTGTCATGAAGAAGAATTTGAATGGCAAATCTTCCCATTTTGTCAATGAAAGCCACTGCAAACCAATAGCCAGGGACAGTTCCACAGAGAGCAATGAGTGTTGATCTATTACTATTCTAAAAACTTCAATTTCATTCAATAGTGGCTGCTGGTGGAATCCATCCAATTGAACTAAGGATATCTTTTTTAAACAACTTGTGACTGTAAAATACAATATCAAGTAAAAACCAAGTTCTAACTACAAGTAAATGAGTTCCATACTGATACAAAAACTGTAGAGAACAAGTCGTTTGCACTTGGACCTGCATTTTCATTTGACATTTCAGCAGCAAGATTTTGCGCTTCTGCTTTTCAATATCCATTTGCAGAACTTTTGGCATATCTGAAGCTGCTTGAGTTGTATCTTTTGCGACAAGAGTCGTGTAGTGTCGTTTCAGGCATTTTCATCCTCCAATAGCAAGTAAGAGGAGCAAGAAGAGCTCCAACCAGTAGGACTACCCTTCAAATGTAATCAACTTGTGGCACAGTTGAGTTAATTGGATCAACTGCTTAAGGTGGAGCAACAAAAAATCCCAAAGACAGGATAATAGCAAATATATAACTCCACCCAAAATACCAAACCCTTGCATAGCAAACACCATAGCAATGAATGCACCACAATTTTTCTTATTCGAATACTCCTTCCGACACGATCGTTGTCAAAAGAGGTAATCACCATCAATACTGAAACCAAGCCAAAATCGAAAGAAACAAAGTGAATGTGAATTGTGACCAAAGGAAAGTCCTGAGCACATATAACCATAAGCATTAGAGTCATACCATAAACTCTCTTTCTTCCCATTTTTTCACCCAACCAACCAAAGAAGAGTTGTCCTGATAACGTTCCAACAAATGCCACACCATTCACAGCAGCAGCAACATTTGGAGGCAATATCCCTGGCTTTAGTGCACCATCAACATGATAATATATTCTTCCAAGTAATTTGGTTACAAAAGAAATACAAAATAGATCATATATCAGTGAAGAATCCCATTCCAGTAATGATGTTTGCTGTAAAGTGATACCATTGTGTCTTAGCTACATCAAGTGCATTTCCACATTTCTTGCTTTTAATTTCTTCTACAAAAACTCCAAATTCTTTTTCTTCTTTCTTCCACTTTTAGATATCTTGTATTTCCTCTACAAAACAATGAGAAAAGAAACCACATTGATTCTTTTTTTGACGAAAGCAAACAAAACAGATCTAGAAATAACCAAAATATTTGTTGACCATTCATTAGCTATCACCAAATGAAATTCAATCAGAAAAGTAGAAACAAAATATAAAAAATGGTTTTTTTTAAAAAAATTCTGGAAAGAAATGCAGTGCAAATTCCAATCATTTGTGGTAATTTTGTGGAGTTTGAGGTAACAAAGAGACAAGAAAAGAAACAGAGAACAATATGATTGGATTAAAAAGATTAAGAAAAAATTGAGAAAAGAAAATAAAAGAAGTGGCATGGGGATGAATAATATAATTAGTTACCAACCTGAGAATTTAAAGATGAGGGAGAAAGGGGAGGATGTTGGAGTTATATGTATGGAGTGAGAATTTAAGTAGATCTGAAATATTTTATGTTGGAACATAATGTAATAAGTAGAATGTAGATCAAACTTAAATGGTTGTACATATTTAACATATTTGGAACTTATAACTGCTCTTCTTTCCTAATTCGTAATCTAATCAACACATGCTTCCTCAAATGTACTACGCTTCCTCAAATGTACTACATATTTAGCTATTTTATAATTGAATGGACTTTAACAAAGGAAACTAAATTGAATCTTAAGCAATTGTGAAATCAAGCTAGGCAAAGCAAATGTCGGGCTCGATGCATTGAGTCGGAAAGATGAACTTGCCACTCTCATTGTGAATAGACCTGTCAGCAACTTCTTTGAGCAAATGAAAGAAGACATGAAACTCAATACCCTAGCCAAAAATCTACTAAAGTTGGCAAGACAAGGAAAGACAATGTGATTTTGGAAGCATAGGGGCACCCTCCTAACACTCATCAACCATCTCTTTGTGCCAAGATGGAGGTCGTTGACAAAGACATCCTAAAGGAGTGCTATGATCCTTATGGGTTGGCCACCTGGGTATGATTAGAACCTTTACCTTAGTACATGATAAATACTATTGGTCGTGAATGCAAGATGATGTAGAAGCTTATGTGAAGACATGCTCAGTTTGCCAACAAGACAAAGGAGAGCAACAACTCCCTGTTGGCCTTCTTGAACCATTGCCAATTGCTGAAGGGTAGTGTCATCATGGACTTCATTGTGGCATTACTCAAGTCAAATGGCTATGGGAGTATCATGTTGGTGGTGGACAGATTTATGAAATACGCCATATTCATACCTTGTCCATCAAATGTTAAAGTGGATGAAGTAGCCATGTTGTTCTTAAACAACGTGGTGAAACTATGGGGGGATGCCCAATAGCATTACTAGTGATCACTACCCCTACTTCACAGGCAAACTTTGGCGAGAACTATTCAAGTTGGTAGGGATAGGCTTGAACTTCTCAACTAGCTTCCATCCGCAAAGCGATGATCAAACAGAAAGGGTGAATACTTTGTTGGAGCATTACTCAAGACATCATGTTAGTGCTCATAAAAAGAATTGGGCAGCCCTCCTTGACATGCATAGCTCAATTTTAATACAACCTCCAGCTAAGCGAAGCCACATGCAAGAGTTCCTTTGAACTGGTGATGAACCGACAACCCAACACACCAAGTGCGCTAATTGCTCCCTACGAAGGCCCTAATCCTTCTGCCTACAAATCTGCAAAAGAATGACAAGAAGAGCAAGACATCCTTAGGGCATGTCTTGAGAAAGCTGCTAGAAGAATGAAAAAACGGGTTGATAGGAAAATGTTACAATATTTTGCCAAACGATTCTTTTCCTATATTTTAGGAATCTTGGTATATCTTTTGAGAATCTTGGCATATCTTAAGGAACAAATAATATCTAGAAGATTTTATATATTTAAATTGTAATATATATATATATATATGGGTTCATTTTCCTCTACATGTGCGTGCGTAAAGAAAAGAAGTGTGTTGTTCACTTTAAGAATCCGACTACGCCATATTTTCGTGGATTGTCAAAAGATATGAAGATATATATATATATATATATGTTTAGGTGCGATAAGGATTATGAATGAAGATATAGAAATTGAGGAGTCAAATTCAGTAATTCAGGGGGAGCCTGAATCAATTTTCGAAGAGATTCATCATCACTGTCAGTGGGAGCCTGCTGTTATTTCTTTAAGTTATAAAGATAACATAATTATTGTAGCTTTGATGTTTAAGTTACAATCTCATGAATCTTAATAATAATCCTATTCTGAGCAAAGAAGCTCCCCAGATGTAGGCCATATTTGCCGAAGTGGGTTACCAAAGTCTTTCTGTGTTATCTGTTGTTGTTCTAGCTATTTTTGCAGCGTTTAACTTTGGATATAGCTAAAGGTATTTTACTTGATCATAATTCCTTTTTTAAAAAAAGAAGGCCGAAAGAGTACCAAGTGGGTGACAGAATGATGGTGAAATTGCTTCCAAACCAGTTCAAGTCCCTGCGGAAAGTACACAAACGCAACTTATCGGTTGGAACTACCTCCTAAACTCAATATACACAACATCTTTCATGCAAGTATACTAAAACCCTTTCATTTCATGAAGACTAAGAAGACCCTAGTTGAAGTGAGTCCTCCCGTGCATTGACTATGGTAGTGACTGAGTTTGACAAGAAAATCAAAGAAATCCTAGCAGAAAGACAGATAAGGAGAAGGGGAGTTCCAAACTACAAAGAATACCTAGTCATGTGTGAAGGTTTGTTAGAAAGCAAAGCAAGTTGGAAACATGAAGACCTACTTTGGCAATTCCATGAAGAAATTGAAAAGTTCAAGGAAGGCACAACGGAGACATTTCGAAATTAAATGGGGGAGTGTCACACCTCATCCCAGAGCACCTTCTCACTAAACCCATAATGTGGCGTGAAGCCGACCAACACCGTTCTTCTTCTAACAATATTTGTCAACCCTGCTTAACATGTAACTCTTATCTAAGTTCTCTATGACTTTAAACATGAAATGCGAAAGAAAAGTCTATCTTGAAAACAAAAGTTTAAATTTTTACAAAACATCTTCAGGTTTACCTAACCATTGGACAACCTGTTCACAATCTTATATAGACAAAACTAAGTTTAGAGTTTCAGTTATGGTAACACCAAACAACACTCAACAAATTCAAACCCTTATACTAGTCTATTACAAACAACGACAACTAAGTCCTCTCTTAGCTTAATTACAAATTTATCATCCATGCATGTAATGAGCCATACAAAAATGGAGTCAAACTTCTAATAGAGTAGGCGAAGCTTTAACATGCGTCGGAACCATGATCTCTACATGTAAGGGAATTAAACATTGAAAGGATAAGTTATAAAGTCCCCTGAGTGACAAATTTTAAAACAAAGTACGATAAATGAAAACTTTGAGCAAAATATACATAAACTTAACAAAGTAATTTTTTTTTTCAAACTTAGCTTTAACTTTCATTTTTATTTCTTTCTTGCTATACTTTAAACTCTTTATATCTACCAGATGAAACTCTAAGCGTGGAAGCCCTATCCTTCGATAAAATACCTGCGAGACGAAACTCTAAGTGGTAGCACTCTATCTCGCTATAGCTATCATGAGATGGAAAATCAAGGCGTTCGTAGAGGCCCTCATCTCTTATCAAGTCTATGTAATGGAAACTCTAGGCATCTACTAGATACCCTCATCACACAACCTTTGTGCATAGGAAAATCTCCCTTAAAGGGTTGCTATCAACTCAGAACATCTTGGTATAGAATTAAGCATATTCAGAAATTTCATGCTAAAACTTTAACTTAATTAAGTTAGTGTGCTTATGAAAAACTCTTGCATTAAGCAAGTCTCAAATCTAGCTTTGCTTTAAATAATCTATTTGCTCAAATATTTGTAGAAACTTAGCATTCAAATACATTCTCATAAATCTCATGTTTTAAAAAATATTTCTCAATTTGAATGTTTGAAGACTTTAACTCAATCATGCTTTCTTATAACTCTTTTCTAAAATTGAAGCTCATGCTTTGTAAATAATTTCATAAATTTAGCATGTGTGAATGCTTAAATTTAAAGCACGCTTTAAAATATAAATTCTTAAAGGGGTGTTTGCAAAAAGTATAATTTTTTTTTTATGATAATAGGGCTCATGTCACTACATTTTCTAAATTGCAAAAGTAGAAAATTTAAAAGTGGATAGCCTTGTGTTAGCCCTTTGATAGCTCTTTGATATCTAATTACTTGTTATATTTGTCATATTTGCAATATGTAAAAAAGAGGTGCTATGGGCTACTTTTTCTAAATTATTTTGTCATCTGATGCAATTTTCCATTCTTAAATCCAAGCTTCGAAGTTTATTTTAGTCACTCACAAATTTTGGCTAGATTCTTGGTTTATAGATTTGCCCTATTTCCTCTTGCCCTTTTAATAACAAGAAAACTCAAGTAAATCTTTGGTTCCAACTAAAGGATGCTTCTTCAACTTCTTACATTTTCCCTTTTCTACTAAAGATAACTCTTTTCTTACTAACCTTGATTTCTTTGAACTCTTTGGGTGGTCTTAGCTTGCTCAAGACCGGTTCTTCAAGCTTGCTCTAGCTCAACATTAGCTTCCATTAGATTTAGACCCTAACACAATAAGCCTTGACTTAACAAACTTGCTCTTAAGCTTCTTAAACAAAGAAGAGAAAACTTGAACTTACTTGGATCCAACCTTAGGCTTTACTCTTCCTCTTTAGCTCAAACTTGCAACACCTTTGACTTCTCAGATGTCTCTTGATCGAACACCAAACTGAAAACTTGGCATCGAACTACTCTCTTGGTTTGATTTCACTCTTGCAAGGAAACTCAACTTCTCTAAACTTCTTCTTTGTACTTGCTCTTGGACTGAAAATGGTGAGAAATGAGAGAAATGAAGGCCTTTTGTATTTAAAATACCTCATTGCGTTCGAAAAACGCTAACCTCGCACAATAGAAATTTTAGACATCTGTCCGTCACACATCCATTAAGTGATCTCGATCGAGATCATCCCGAGATCTGCATTTTTCTCAATTGAACATGCCTGAAATCATGCCAAGAATCCTAATAATTTTCTTTTCTGCTTTCAGTCTCTACTGAGCACGATTCTGAGATGGCCCGAGATCCATCTCTAAAACCCTTATGTTTTTCATCTTGGTCTGCCATAACCCCAAGATGGTATGAGACATAACTCTGAACCCTTTTTGTCTTTCGACTCGATTAACAAGCACCGAGAAGCTCCTGTCTTAGCATCGAGATTTGCTCTCTATTTTCCATCTTACTCGAGATTTCTTAAGGTTGGCCTGGGATTCTCACTTCCATCTTTCAATGCCTTTTCTCTCCATCGAACAAGGCTGAGTCTAAGCACTCTATCTCGAGATCTTTGCTTTAGCCAGACTCTTGTACATCTTAAAAGCTTAACTTCTAGCAACCAATAGGATAGAAGATACGAGTATTACAGGAAGGATGTCACACTCCAAAATACACATAATTTTTTTTTTCTCAATTAAGGCTTCGTAGCACAGACCAAGTCCACACGCATGCTATGCGCAACCTTGTATGACGGGCAGACACATAGATGGATAAGCATATATGGGCGCACACAAGCATAGGTGGACGATGAGTGCGCGCGCCTTAATGGCACTGGTCCAGTGGTCTTAAGAAGATACTAGAAAGCTCCAGAAGCTTTGATGATGGACAAGAGCCTCATCTAGAAAGGCCTAGAAAGCCATAGACGATGCTCACATGCACGCAAGAGATTTGTATGGCTTGAGAACTTTCTTGAGCATACTAAGCATGCCTGGAAGTTTATGTAAGCGTCTAAAAGCTTTTATGACAGTCCAAAAGATAAATTTTAAACTGTTAAAATTTCATAAGAAAAGATAAATAGCTTTTAAAAGTGCATATGCTTGTCGAATAAAATTGGGATTTCGGTAAACTTAGTGTTGTTAGTTTTTATTCTTAAGTCTTTGTTTCCTTTATCATTGTCTTGTCTAGTTGTTTGCATTTCTTCGTTTATCTAGCATAATTTTTTAATTTTGAATATTAGATTCTTAATTCTAGATATCATAATTTTTGTTGTTTTTTGTTTAGTTTGTTGAATCTCGAACATTAAGTTCTTGATTTCTAGTTTTCATTTTGTTGAATTCAACTGGTCCCTTGCTTGAGTTTGATACTTTGCATCCATTCTTGCTTGTTTGTTGTTGGCTTGCTCTTTTAATCTTGATTGCAAAGCTTTGTCTCATTCCTCTTCTGGGGAGCATTCAATTTTATGATAGAGATGTTCAATCAAAAAGTGTAAACACAAGTGAAACATCACCTAATTAGGTAAACACATGAGAGAGGGATTTGTGAAGTCCACTTTTCTTTCACTTGTTTTTATTTTGCAACAATGACTAGCAATGAAGGTGTTCCACAAGAGTAGTTAGGAGAATGACTCAATGACGAAGTTATGCAATGTTTAGAGACTTTAATAAGTGAGAGATTAAACATAATAGAATAAAGATTTCAAGCTGGAAAGACATGAAGTAATAAGACGGGTTGTGGGAGATTTTGAGAAGGAAAAAGACTCATAGCAAAATGAATCTGACTCTAACCCTGTTATATATGTGCCTAGGAGAGGAGAGCGTCATGCCTCGAGAAAAAGAAGAGATTTTCACAATAGAAAACCTGAAGGTTACAGAGAAGACCACCATGGAGACCGAGGTTTTAAAACATTAAAGTTGAATTTCCAAATTTTTGTGGTACGTCTGATTCTGAAGAAATTTTCCAATGGGATCATAAGTGATAGCTTGTAGAAACACAAGTTATTATGGCCTTTTAGGTAAAACAATGGAGTCAAAATGCAAGATAAAGTACCAAACTGAGTAGCTTTTATTACAAATTTATAATGTTAAAAGAATTTAGCTTGCATAAGTCATCGCGACTAATTAGCTATGCGTTTATGTGTTTTTACATGCAGGATAGTGAAAAGAAGAAATGAAGCGAATCACAAGAAGATTGTGTGAAAGAAATTAGCGAGAAGCTGCTACCTAGCAATTTACATCATGAGGCAAGATGCAAACACATCACGTGAGATGATTCGCTAAAAGACAAGAGCGGTAGTTTGAGCTGAATGTAACAAGAAACAAGCAACTTTCTGCACTAACAATTGCAAAGAAAGGACGAACATGCATCATAGCGTAATTAGTTTGCCCCCTAAATACACCTATAAGTACCTCCAACTCCACTCTGAACAAATTTGAGGGGGGTCGTGCTTGTTATTTTTTAAACTCTCATCTAAAATATAATGCTCGTTGGACGCTATTGTTTTGAAATTGGGATTGTGTTTCATGGGACTTAAGGTGGAATAAGTTATGTCATCTTGAGAACAATATTCTAAAAAAATTGCCTTAAATTAAGGCATACATACTTATTTAGCCAGACCAAAATTGTACGACCTTGCTATAGTTTGTATGTTAGGTTTGTGGTGTCACCTTGTTCGGGTTAATATTTAAATTCTCATGATGTGTCATTAAATACGGATCATTGCATGCAAAATGCTCCCAATGTCTTCACTGCCTATTTCTAAGTATTCGTTGTATAAGTTTTCCTATTGCTTGCCCAAGTGTAAGTGAAACAATAGGTTTTCCTGGATTAACCAAGGTCGAACACAGGAAATTGATATCAAAGCTTAGTTATAGGGTCTACTCATCAATTAAGCATTCATATAAAGTAAAAGAATGTAAAAAAAATTATAACCACTTAAGTTTACTAGAGATGTTGTAAAGGTGAATTAATGAGGTTGTTGATAGAAAGAAGGAGGTGCAAATGGGGCGTGAACTAACTTGTAGTGAAGAACGTGTGAAGGAAGGTCTAAATGCTATCAAGCGAATAGGCTATACGACCATCTCAACACGATATAACTCACTAAACTAGCTTTTGATTAAGACGTGCTCCTTTTAGAGTTATATAATGCCACACTTGGTCTCTGTTAGGGATCCAAATGACTAAGCCTAGTTGAATAAGATATATCTAGAAGTATTTACTTATTTTATTTATAGAGCTTCATGTTTAATAACAACAACATCTTGACGTCTGTTGTCCACACTTGTTCACCTTTTGGGATAAAAATGATGGAAGTCAACTCACTAAGGGGAGAAAACTATTCCTTGCGCTTGTTAGCCACGTCCTTACTACTTACCCTTTAGGACAGTTGACGACAGACACTTGTCAAGTGATGAAAATAGCTCGGCTAAAATGATAAGAATTATAGGTAAAGCTTCTTATCAAGCATTCATCATAAACTTAAACTATGAATAACACAAAGACAAATGAACAGTACAGAAATGGATGGATTGAAAAGAGTATAAGTATACATTGTATTAAAGAATATAGGTCTTTGGCTACTGTATAATAAGAATACAATGTAAAGAAATAAAAAATAGAAAGAAAAGAAAAGATATTACAAATTAGGAGGAGATGGAGATGAGATCTTCACTCAGATTATAAGCTTTCACTCTACAGATAGATCAGAGAAGATGAAAATATGCTTTACAGATTGTGGCAAGGTTAATCCTTACCACTAACTCTTTGGGTTTACAAATGAGGGGGTAGTTGCCCATTCTAGGGTCTAGTTGGTCCATTCAGACATCTAGTCGACCTTTTCTTGATGGTGATGGAGCTCTTTATATAAGCAGATTTTGGTGAAAATTTTATTTTTCTAAACATGTCAGCGCCGAAAGCTGTCCTTTCTTCAAGTCACATCACTTTACCTACCATTTTTGTCTTTTTACGAATCTCTTTTCACGTAGTGATTTGATCTTCTCGCCTAGTCTTTGTGCGAGTTCCTCTCTGATTTGCCATCTTATTCTTTTGTTAATAATCTTTCGTTTAGACACTTAAAATAGGGTAAAACAGGCATGACGCTTCTGTAAAACATATTACTAAATATCTACTCGTTTACAACATAAGCTACACGATTTTACACACTTATCTCGTGTTTGGGTTCCATTATTCTACCTAAAAGGCTATAATAACTTGTAGTTCTACAAGTTATCAGGCTAGTGGAAGGATGAGTTTTAGAGTGTTTTCCTATCTGTAGTAGTAGTTCTTCTTCTTCCACATTTTCTTCAGTCAACTTCTGAGTGAGAGCTTAGAGAGAGATTAGATAGAGAAGCTCAGCCTCTATTCTCCTAACTTGTAAAAAAGCCAAGGAATGCAAACCAATGCATTTTGTAGCTCGAGACATGTCTTTACTTTCCATTTTATATCTTTTAAATGTATTGTTTGACTGTATTATCTCACGGTCGAGAGACCTACATTTATCAATACAGTGCATGTTTATCCACTATAATTCCCTCATCTCTTTACTGGTCATTATCTTATTGAAGTGTTATAAGTAGTTTAAGTATGTGATTATGTGCTTGATAAGGATTCTCTAATTATAAGACTCGTCGTGTTTAGCATGAGCTTAACCTAATCACTTGACTCTCTTCCAGAGAAAAAATCAAACACCTGTCGTCAACTGTTTGAGAGAGTAAGTAACAAAGACCTCGCTAACAAGCGTAAAAGGGAGTTTGGAAACAAACTTCATTTTAACGTTTTGCCTCCAATCATCTCTGTGTCCCAAAAGGAGAACAAGTGTGATGTTTAGGTGTCGAGAGGTTGCTCGTCGAGGAAATATGATGCTTATAAGTGTAAAAACCTAAATATATATTACTTGATTTATCTTTACCATTTGTGTCGTGGAAGAAGAACAAGTGTGATGTTTAGGCACTGAGAGGTTGCTCACCTTAAACGTAAGTGTAACACCCCAAATTTTTGAGGTATTTCTCTCAATCTACTTTTTAAATTTTATTAAGACTTTAAGAAAATTTGGGGGTTTTAATTTAATTAGGTTTGGTGAAGAGGAGTTTTTTAAATAATAATTATAATATAATAATAGTTATAATGTATTATTATTATTACTTTTTTTTTTTTTTAAAAGGAACCCTTCCCTTCTTCACGCGTAAACCCCACTCGGTCTTCTTCTTTCTTATTCCTTTCCCTGTGCCCTACCCTAGCCACCATCACCACCATCACCACCTCCCATCTTCTTCTCTTTTTTGTTCGCATAGCCGCTGCTCGCCGGTAAGGAGAAAATTGGCCTATCTTCGTCGTTCATCCGCACTCGGTCTTCGGTCGCGAAGTGCAGCCGACTGCCGAACCACGTCGTCTCATCATCCGTAAAGCTGCCGACCATCCACGTCGGTTTCCATCCGTGAAATTGCCGACTGACCTAGTTTTTTTTTCCTTTCTTAGTGTCTGACTGTCATGCATCGTGGAGTGTCGTTGCTGCGTTTCCAACTGCCAACCGTCAAGCAGTCGCGCGGCTCTTCACCTTCCAGTCGTGGTTGTAAGCTGAATTTTTTTTTTCATTTGTTGATTAGATCTGACCTATTACTATCGTCGATTCCAGTTATTCGAAGTTGTTGCCCCATATTACTGGAAATTTTTGGGATTTTTGTGGTAAGTTGTATTGGTGAGTGTTGTGGTTTTACATTGTAGTTTTCCTTGGGTTGTAGTGTTGGGTAATTAATTAAAGTATTAATTGACTCTTGAAGGTCTTAAAGGTAGCGTTTGAGTTCTTTGGATTCACAACCAAATTGTAGATTTGTTGGAGTTCGATTCGCCAATATCTTGGTAAGCTAGAATTTTCATTGAGGAAATTAAATGGGAGAAAATATTGTGAAAGTAATGGAATTTCCTATCATTATGTTTAGGTCTTCTTCGTGGGACTTTGATTCGATTAAGGAGCTTAGGTAACGTATAGGTAAAGGGTTTCTACTACTGGACTCTGCCATAGATTTCAAATATGTTAACTGTGTGGATGTTTCTAAACTAAGTATGGGTGTCGGATATGATATGTATATTGATGCAGAAGTGATGATGAACGTACAATATGGTTGACTGATATATATGTAGATGTAGATGTGATGACAAGCAGGTTACGACTGTCTAATATGTTTACGTGAACATGATGGAAAATGTCTAGAATGGGTGATTAGTATATTAAAGTATGGTTAGAGTATTTGTGAACCGGGAGGAGTATTATTTATATAGCTTGATTGCCTGATGTGTTGTTTTACTACTGGCTGACTTTGTGATAGAATTGAGAAATTTGACTGTATATGTGTTGTACTGAAAGATGGATATGATGGTAGCTTGAATTGTAATTTGAAGTGATTGTTTAAAAGGTTAGAACTGGCTGAGGGAAAATTGTTAGCTTTTATATTGGGTAGTGTGCCTTGCAGGTGGCCCACGGGATCACCACCTATTGTGCATCCTTCGGGAGCACTAGACTGATACGTGTTTTCTGTAGAGCATTAGACTGATATGTGCGTCTTTCGAGGCGTTAGACTGATATGTGTATCCGACAGGATCACAAGACTGTTAAAGTGCAGGGTACCCCCAATAGGAGGCTAACTGTTTTATTTTTCCCCTAACGGGACTAGTAGTGGGTCTTTTACTGGGTATGTTTATACTCACCCTTTTTATGTATAACTTTTCAGGCAAAGGTAACACGAGTGGCAGACCAATGAGGGACAAGAAGGAGACGTGATTGTCATAGGGGAAAAGTCTTTCAAACTGCTTCCGCTTTATGTTTTTGGATTATACTTAGTAATTGAGACTGTTTTGGGTTTTTCATAATTGAACTTTATTTATTATAGATATTTTTTTTTTTACTTTCAAAATTTGTTTGAATTGGGCCCAAATAAAAAAAAAACTCTTTGATGTTGTTAAAATTTTATTTGAATTATCAAGTCTTATGTTTAAAGTATGAGTCTTATATTAAAGTAATGATTTCAATTTAGTCAGAAAAGTTGGGTTGTTATAGTAAGATAGTTAAACAATCTATTTCGCATCAAGAGGCATTTCATATAGCTTAAATTGCCTACAATGCGGAGACTGTCTTTCATATTTCTTAATGCATGTTAATACACTATTAACTGACACATTTGATATAAACAGGGCTGAATGGTTTGCTTTATTTATGTTCACAGCCTCCTTTTAGTCATTACTATTTCTCTTTACTTCAGCAGTAGGTTTCACAACAATTTCTTTAAGATGATATAGACCATCTTTAAGCATTTCCTTCACAATTATTTTCCCTGTACCCTTGTTCTTTACAAGACAGTAGTCATCATGAAATTCAACAAAAATATGATTATCACTTGCAAGTTTAGATACACTGACAAAAATTTTAGCAATGGCAGGGACATACAGAAAATTATCAAGAGATAGCGTATAACTTCCCTTTATGAGAGTTGAGTTACCAATCGATGTAATTTTTAATTTGTCAACATTACCTATTGTGACTTGTTCCTTACCTCTTTATTCAACTGGATTTATCACCCCCCCTCTCCGACCACCTACTCTTAATTCGAAAGATGGTATGAAGTCAACCGATACGTCTCTTACCTCGACAGTACCTATTGACCCTAATCCGATTAACCATTACTTAATTTAAATTACATTGGTAACAGAAAACTCATTCTAAACTTAAGAAACGTCAAGTGCAGCCCATTTTATTACAATATCATATAAGACATATTACTTACAAAATTTTGACTACACCCTTATACAATCCTCTACCCACAACCATATTACATTATTATAACAACTTTGCAATTTCTTCTAAAAGACTGGTCCGCATAGCAACAATAAGCTCAGTTCAGGAAAACATGACCCATTACCTGGAAAGTGAAAACATTTGAAAAAATTAGCTGGAAATGCCCAGTGAGTGATATTTTCAAAATATAATTTTCAAATAGTTATACTCAATGATTGTGCATTAAACATAGAAATCATTGAAAAAATAATACAGTAAAACTTAGAAACTTTTCATGAGTTCTTCAAACATTCATAAACATTTAACCATATTATACTGGTATCCTACTATACATTCATAACATAGGACAAACTTCATTTAACCTTCGCCACATAGGAACTAATGCCTTTAATTACTGACATAATTGCATTATACCCCAATATAAAGCCTTCACATCAGTATTCGGGAATAAAATGTGCACATTCAGAAGTAATTTGTGTAGTACCGGCATAATTCGAGGAGAACTTTTAAATAAGCATGTATCTTAGCTTGGAAACCAAAAACGTTTAAGGAAGTTTTTAAATATTCTTAGAAATCATTCTGAGTAATGTGCTCACAAACTAATGCTTGTATAACTTAAAATCAAGGTATTAAATAATATTTTAAAACCAATTTTACCCACTCACGAGAAGTTTCCTTAACTCGGGATATGAGGCCCTAATTTGAAAAAAGAAAGTTATGTTGAAGAGGAGCCTTGCTAGGAAGTTTCCTCGGATAAGTATAAGTATGGGACATCCTGCGAGCGAGGAGAGAGTAGACGACGCGAAGAGAAATGTTGAGTTTAAGTTCTATCGCGTTAAGGTAAGCGACACAATAAGAATGACTGGCAAGGAAGAAGCATGCATTGAATGCCAAGAGCTAGGCGTTTAACGTAATGATGCAGAAAGAGGTACCTATTCCTAAGGGAGTTTTGCGAGAAGTAGTTGTCTTATTGACAAGACTAGACAACTTTCTAAGGAAAGTAAATGTCTCTTGCTTCTTAAGAAGATAAAGAGAGTCAGAAGTTCTAAAGAGTTTGACTTTCCAAGGAGATAAAGTTGGCATCTCAAGGGAACGTCCAATCACTACTGGCATTTTAACCTGCTTGTCAAGCGTAAAGCGTGGAAGTGATGGTGCAGTGAATCGGTAAGGAGACATGTGTAAAGCGTGGAAGTGATCCTTGGATGTGAAAGGCTATAATAAATAGGGCCAAAGTCTAAAGGAAAAATGAATTTTTTTGAAAGTGTTAGATATTCTGATGAAAATGACGAAAGGAAGTTCTGGATGCTAAACGACCAGTTGAGAGGATCGTTGGATAAGAGGAGAAAGTTGAAAGCAGAGAAGGAATGAATTGAGGCTAAGTTTTTTTTGTGAGTGATCAAATGTTTGCCAGTGACAAAACATATTTCGAAAGTGATTTCAAAAAAATGTTTCTAAATCGTTGAAATGTTTTCTTTTCTATGCTGGAATATAAGTTTATGAATAAATTCTTCCTAAGGAACAAGTATTTCTGTACGATTGAATGGTTTTTTATAACGAAAATGGTTATTTTTTATGACCTTCATTTTGGAAAGAAATGTTTTATAAATGCGATATTGTAAGTATTATTAGTAACCTCATGTTTGTGCATAACTTTGTTATTTTTGTGATAATATGTGATAGGAGTAAGTTGTGAGTTAATACTCCTTTGTGACTAACCAATTGGTTATGTGGTGTGGTGTGGTATAATCTATCACATGACACTGGTGGAAATACAAGGTAACTCGTGTGACACTGGTTGAGTGTGAATCCCAAGTCTTGACGAGGGGAGAATCCTAGGTCAGGGCGAGTTATGATGAAACCTTTACTCTGGACGTTGAATATAAATCCCAGGTACCTCGCGTGACGCTAGTTGAATGTGAATTCTAGGTCCAGGTGAGGAGAGAATCACAGGTTCCAGTGATGAGTTGGAACGTGTGTTGGCTTGAGCATGTGGAACTTATTTGTACTTGTGGTGATGGTTGTTGTGGTTTCACGCGATGAGAATTATATGCCATGATTTGATCTTGTTATTATTTTTTCTTTGAATCTTGTTGTTTTCCCCAAAAGATTTTCTCAACCCATCACTTACTTAGTCCTTTTGACTTATGTTTTAAGTTTAGTATGGTTCTCAAGCGTGAAAGCCAAGTTATGGAGGGAAGGAAGGGTTGTTGTGTAAACTTATGTTGCATGCTAGATGTGTCATCTTATCTTATGCCTAAGGAGCCGGTTGGAAAGTGCGTTGTTCCTTAGCGTAGATGGCCCAACTCAGAACGAAGGTGAGCATAACACCTAGGTTGCTAAGGCCAAGCTCGAGGAGCTAGAGAACCGTAGAGCTGAGTTAGAGAAAGGTAGCCTTAAACGTTGTCCGCAAAGTTGAAAGGTTGGGTGACCGAGGTGAAGTACGAAGTGAGGCCTTTACACTTATAGGTATCCCATCTCAAGAAGCAGCGTTTGACGGTAAAGAAAGAAAAGGAGTCTAATACTCGTAAACACCTTGGCGCAAAGAGTGACAACTTGGTGGAAGAAGAAGAACAGGAAGATCAGCTTGGATTTTATTTTATGTAAGAAAGAAAAGGAATGTATTTTTAATTTGAAAACTCTTTGTAAAGCGTTAAGTTAATAAAGAGAGGAAGTTATTATTTTATTTCGTTGTATTTTATCTTTTGTGCTTATCACCTAGAAGCTAAAGCAGGTTAGAGCTAAGTGTTAAGCGATAGGGGAAGGAGCTAAGTTCAAGAGTTGTTTTTCCACTACAAAGTACTGGAAGATCACTAAGGTTCAAGTAAAGAACTTTGCGAAGAGACAGTTGAAGAGAATTGTTTCCCTTACTAAGTGTTCACGCATCATTTCGTAAAGAGGTACGCAATAGATGTCTAGGTGGCATGCCCCCATCAGGTCGCATGGAGTGACAGTTGGGGTAGGGCGTGATAGGATTTTCGCCAAATTTCACTTTTTCTGAAAAGTAAAGTAAGAGCCACCGGCCACTCACTAACCTCCCATGTT
Source organism: Cucumis hystrix (assembly GCA_025688845.1). Classification (NCBI taxonomy): domain Eukaryota; kingdom Viridiplantae; phylum Streptophyta; class Magnoliopsida; order Cucurbitales; family Cucurbitaceae; genus Cucumis; species Cucumis hystrix. Next base: position 16,109,012 of record CM046886.1, on the reverse strand, counting down.
GTGTGCCTCGTGCATGTCACGCGACTCGTGTTGTGTATGCATGGCACGCCCCTTGGCACCAAAAATACCTTTTAAGCGCAGCCTCACAATAATGCTCGACCACCCGGTGTAATTTCTAGAAACTAGGTTTCTCAACCAAAACCATAACTTGTCTTTAGAGCTTAATAACTTAAAATTCAGAATTCTAATGATAAAACTTCCTTCTTCAAAGTTGCTTGGATGTCTTAAGTATCTTACCTCCAAACTTCATTCTCTATAACACCCCAAAACTATTAGGTTATTTTTATCTTTATTATCATCTTATTTTGTTTAATTTTGGGTGTTATTTGTGAAATTGTTTAAATTGTGGAGATTAAGTGTTTTGGAAGGATGAGTGGTTAATTTATGGAAATTGGAGTTCTATTGTTAAAATTGGTTTTGGATTTATTGGTTGGTCAATTTAATTTGTAAAGTTGGAGGTATTATGAGTAATTATGGTTATGTGTATATATAAAGTCATGGAGGAATAAGAATAATTATAATGTGGGTTAATATAATTATTAAGAGAGGAGTACTTTGGCATTTTTGGAAAAATAGCAAATTTATGGTGATGGAAGGGGTGGTTAATGAAGAAAGAGAAATTAAATAGGAGTAGGGAAGAGAAATAATAATAATATATTTATTATTAAATAGGACTCCTTGGATTGTGTGCACTTCATCTTCAATCTTCCCCCTTTAACAAACCCTAGCCGCCGCCTCCTTCACCATCCCCGTCCTCCACCAACAGTCGCGCTTCAAACCGTCGCAACCGTTCGCGTTCGGTCAAGTCGGGTGAAGACTCCGTTTGAAGACTCGAGCTGAAATCCTCATCCGTCCGCCGCTCAGCATCTTTGTCTCCTCCGCACGACGACGACCGCCAGAACGAAGTGGTTGCGTCGCGTCTCGGTTCGTCAACCGTAATCGCACCGATCCTCACGTCCGCAAGCTTCAATCGTCCACGCCGCGTTACCTCTCCAGCCGCACGCGTCCAGCCACACGCGTCCTTCTCCACCGAGCCGCGTCCGAGACGAAGCCTCTTCTGGTTGAGCCATCTTCAAGTTTAGCCTCTTGCAACCTTTGAGCCATTTGGGTGAGTTTGTATGGGTTTGGTACACCCAATTAAATATTTTTATCTTAAATGAAATTGTATTTGGAATAAGTTGATCTATGGTTGCTTGAAGGTCCAAGCGAAATTGGTGGAAATAGGACTGTGAATTTCCATTTTAGGTGGTGTTGGATTCAATCGTAACCTTGGGGTAAGTTGGGTAAGCTTGGTTACTAATTAAATAGTAGGGTGATCGTTAACAGAATTATTGATTTTGAATTTTACTGGTCGTTAGAATTGAGTATTGGGAGAACCTGATTGTCAACCAGTGAATTATTTTAGCAGATCTTCAGGTAAGAGATCTTTTCCCCTTTTGATTGAGATGCAGCACCATTGGTGTATGATATGATTATATGTTATTTTTTAGTTATGTGTGTTTGAGCTAAGATGTTGTATTATGTTGAGCATGTATAGCCTATAGTGTTCGGTTGGTCTGCCGGTTAGAGTCGTACCACGAGGGGTCCATCAAGGTCCTCCCCTATATATGTCTGTGTAGTTATTGAGACGTGATTCGATGGAATCACTTACAGCCCGACTCTCATTTAGGGTGATTCCTTCGGGTCCACCGAGAGCCCAGTTCAGTCCCGTTGGGACTACTGGATAGTGTGTGTTCGAGAGCACCATAGCACGTGGTACTTTATTACAGGACTCTAACAAAGAGACTAACAACACATAGTGAGACTAAATATGGAACTCTTACTGAGTATAAATTTATACTCACTCTTTTTAATGTTAAACTTTCAGGTAAGGGGAAAGGCAAGGGCAAGCTGGCGAATGATAAGAAGTGACCGTGAATCGCCATAGGGATTAGTTCAGTTTTCCGCATTTATATTTCAGTAACTATATTTTCGGTTTATTTCAGAACTTCAGTTCAATTATGTTAATGTATTTCTTTTATTTTGTGGGCCCGAACTAGTATTTTTTTTTATCACTTTAATTACTTATTTATTTTTATTATTTAAAATTTTTCCTCAACTTAAAAATTTATTTAAAAAAAAAAAAAAACTATACTTATTTAAATAGTAATGACCTCAACCTTCTAGGAAAGTTTGGGTTTTTACATTCTCAAACTCCTAGAGATGCATCATGTAGCCTCTGAAATGTGGACATTGCTCAAAGTTGCTCGAGAAATGACCTTGTATGCTTTAGCCCCGATGTTGGCTTTCTTTCTCAACTCCGTTTGGTTCGATAACCTCACCCTTAAACTAGACACAATTTGGCAGATTTTGCAAGTGGAATCAAGAAAATGATACGAGTAGATTTGTATATCTCCTTCAAAGTTTCCTATTTATAGAAGGGCTTGTATGGTTTGATGATGACACTTAGCTCTCTACCTCAAACTTGCATGTCATGACCTTGACACCTCCTCCTAGATACACTAGGCATGACTTAGGTGCCTTGCATGCCACCCACCTCATGCTTAATAGCAACAAATATTCCTTGTGTTGACACGCATATTCCTTTGCCACCAATCCATTTTCTTTGATAATTTGCTTCTTTTCTTAACTCATAGCTTCCATGACACTCAAATCATAACACTCTTATAATGACGCACCTCTTATGATACTAGGAACATATTATCAAAATGCCCTTCTAAACTAACTCTTGAAATAAAATTTCCTTTTTACTAAATTCCCTATCCTTATCTCAAGAAGGTTCTTATGGGTTCTTTAATCCAACTATAATTACTAATAATCGTAGTAATAAAATTTTTCCTATTTTTCCTTGTATTAGTCTTTAACTACTAAATTCCACTAAAGTCAATCCTTAAGTTTCTTAAAATACTCATAAATTTTGGAGACTAATGATTATACAAAATTCCCTAAAGACTTGGAAATCCGAGTTTACAGGATTGGCGAGATTGGTGTAACCAGCACTAATGTGGTTTGTAGCTTCGCTGCTGACATACCAATTGGTATTGACATTGTTTTCTTTTGCCACATTGAATGGGTTACCATGATTTAAGGTCATAAAGCCAGTGGGTGATTTGCCATTGATGTTCCTAAAATTATTGTTGTTTGTCCCTTTCTTTGAATTATTTCCATTATTAAGAACAAACTTCTTGTTGAATCTGTTGTAGCAAATATCTGAGTGTGTCCTATTTTTCCACAAACTTGGCAAGTTGCGTGAAATAGTCCTATACTTCACCCTTGTCCTCCTGATTGTCCACCATTATTACTACGATTTCCATAGGAGAAATTGTTTCCTCGACCTTGACCTTGTGGTGAATAGTATGAAGATCCCTTATTACTTGCCATATTAATAGAGGGAGTATTGTTCACAGTCACAATCCTTTGTGCATTTTGAGCTTCTAGCCTTTTTTCATAAGAAAGCAATTTTGATTGCATCTGTAACCATGACAACTTTGGTTTACCTTGGAGTGTTGCTACTGTTGGTTTTTATTGTGCTCTATAATAATTTTATGGATAATTGGTTTGTTGTGCATGATATTGTATAATAATATCTATGAATATGTTATTGTATTCTAAATGTCCCTAATCGATTACTATTGTGGGAACAATAATAAATTAAGATTAGTATGAGTTATAATTGATAATCATAGGATGATTATACATGTAGAGACATAAATTATAATCATATTTTCTTATTAGAGAATAAGAATTGGACGGACCCCTTTTGAGATTATTACATGGACATGTGTCATAAATAATCTCAAATAATTGATTTTGATCCTTAGACTTGAGATTATCATAGTGTCAAACATAAGAATTAATATATTCTGATGCAATCAAACGTTATCTTTAATCGGATAATTATAAAGGTTGTACTCGAGTACGTTATGAATTAAGTAGTTGACAATGATTAATCAAGATGGAATTTATCCCTGTTATTATGGAGAGATATCTCTGGACCTCTCGACTATGCTTGACTGAGGAAATGTATGGTCGTGCAATAAATGAATTAATAACGGTATTAATGTCATTTATTATTTCAGTATGCTTATTGATCGAGAAAGCAATTGAATTAGATAAGTTGACTTTGTCCATGCCTTATATTCAATTATGGATATTGTGTGATAAAAGGATTAAAGTAATAATTATATTATGTTATGTTGGATCACCGACTTAATTTAATATGGGTAGCCATAATGATTTGCTAGAGACCAATTATGACTTATTGGTCATAAAACGAGTTATGGACCCATTTCCATATTAAATTAACCTAATTAACAGGCCGAACAAGAAAGAATTGGGTCGAAATTCTCTTTAGGTTGGGTAATTAATAAGTTCAATTAGAGAATTGGAATCCTATTAGAAAACGTAATTAATAAGTCCAATTGGAGAATTGGAAACTTATTAGGAGACGTAATTGATAAGCCCAATATAGAATTGGAAGTTTATTAGGAATCCTAAGCTTATTAGGAAACCCATGGAAGCCCATAAATAAGACCTTAGAGGTCTTATTTTATATACAAGCAAATACAAGCAAAGACATAAAAATTTATTCTACACACATAGAGAATAGAGAGTTTAAAATTTTACTTTGTGAGGTTCTAACAGACCCAAATTCGAGGAGTCGAATTCCTAGTTCGTGTGTGGATATAGAGAACGCTTGTTATTTCGCAACGTTTTGGTGATACAAATTGGAGGATTATTCTTATCGAGAACAGAGACAATTCGAATTTGGAATATCGGTACAGTGGTATGTTTATTCGTGATTTAATTGTTTATGCACGGTCTGTTTATGTTTTAAGGGTTAGAGAAAATTTTTTTATGTTAATTTTGTTGCATCTAGCCCTAGTTCGATTTTCAACAGCTACCACAACATTGTAGTCTTCATCTAGTCCAATTAGGACTTGTGATATCAATGCCCTTGCCGAAACAGGGTTGCCAGCCTGGCCTAAGTTGTCATAATGCAGTTTCCTCAGTAATAGAATTGTTACCTTTCGAGTTTGCTGAAATGTTTGACGAAGATAGTCTTTTTTTGTTCTAGACTAAATGTCAAATAGTTATTTGATTGCATCCCAAAGGTCTTTGGAGTGCTCAAATCCCATTAGTAAGGTGGCTATTTCCAGCATCATGGAGTTATACATCCACCCAAGAGGAGCAGTTGGTCAACAACTAACCAGGTTTCAAAGGCAGGATTAACGACTTCTTTAGTTCGAGTACTCGTGCAGCTGGTTGCCACAATTTGGGAGCTTGCCCTCTCATCACTTGGTTGTTTTGCATTAGTGGTGACAACAGGTTGACTTACATACATCAGAGGGCATGGTATGTTCCCAACATATATCTTTCAATTTTGTTTCCTTTCCTAATTGGAAGAGCAAGTTGTTTCCAAAGCAAGAAATTTCTAAGGTTCAACTTGGTGGCTGTAACCTGATTGAGTAAATGATTGAGAGGTGGGCAGATGAAGTTGAGGTTCCCAAGGTTTCCATTGGTGTTGGCCATTACTATGCCCTCATACCATGTCAAGAACTAAAATTGTGGGAATATTTTATGTGTAGTATTTTCTCGTTGAATATGATAGACCTTTTGGTTTGTATTTAAATTACAAAGACTCTTTACAATTAAGGTAAAACAACGGGAAGAAGATGCAAAATAGAGGGACACATGGCATAATTTTTGTTATACAGATTATCAAAATATTATGAAGATTATTATCACAATAAACAGAAACACATCACAATAAACAGAAACTCGTACATAAATATAGATCTGAGCCCAACGAATTCACGTTGTCTCCTTAAGACAAATTTACTCACCTTAGTGCTTGAGTATAAAGAGTAATTGCCTCCCACGATAGAACAAATCACCTTTCTTCTAAGTAGAGCACCCCGTATAGAAGATCAATGAACTAAACCTTATTGTGAATCTACCGAACATCAAGATTGTGGATATGGAGAGAAATTTGTTTATAGAAGACGAAGGATTATTGATGTGTTTTTTCTCTCAACTAAAAGGACTTATTTATAAACTTTTTGTGCCCATTCAAAAAGTCATATCCTTTAGTTATTGACACTTTTCATGAAATGATGCATCCACTCATGATGCATCTATTCATGAAGAATCCATTCACGAAGAATCATAAATAATAACCATTTATTCCAACAATCCCCTCCATAAATGGTAAATTGACAAATGGGAGAAAATAAGCGTTCGATATTTTCCAATGGAGAACCTGCATGAGGATAAGTAGTATAAACTTGAACTTTCCCTAGTGAAAATCAATCGAGTTTACTTGGTTAATCAGTGGACATGATGCCTTGAACTGTCAACTGTTGTAGAGTAAACTAATACAATAGATATCACAAAACTTCTCATTATAACAAAGTTTCTTCTCATGGTTGTGTTCGTTTTGGCCTTGAACACAGCTTGATCTCAGGAGTGTTTTAGAGAATTTTGCCGTAAAATTCTCACAGAAGCGGCCCCTTCACACTCACATAGGTGATTCCTGTACAGAACATCGTATATGTTCTTTTTATTAATAAATATCACTAACAGAAATCATTAAAAGCATAAAGCTTACCCTAAAACCATACTGGCACTATCTCATCATTTGTAGAATGGATAAAAAAAATTTAATGCAGTGCTCGTTATGTTCTTTAGAGATCGGTTTTTTCGTTGAACCTAGATCTTCGGATCTCCAGTCAACTAGGTTGGGTTCCCTCTTTGGATAACTTCATATTATAGGCTTTAATCCCATTCTTTTTGATGAATTTTCAACCAACTCCCTAGTTAGGCCTTTAGTAAGTGGATCCGCTATATTATCTTTTGACCTCACAAAGTCAATTGTGATAATTCCACTAGAGAGTAGTTACCTGATTGTATTATGTCTCCGTCTTATATGTCGAGACTTACCATTATACATAATATTCTGTGCCCTTCCAATATCTGTCTGGCTATCACTATTTATACATATTGCAGGCACTGGTTTAGACCAGTTGGGAATATCTTCCAAAAAAATTTCGAAGCCATTCTGCTTCTTCTCCAGCCTTGTCTAAAGCTATAAATTCAGATTCCATTGTGGATCGAGCTATACATGTTTGTTTGGAAGATTTCCAAGATACAACACCACCTCCAAGGGTAAAAATGTAACCACTTGTGGATTTGGAGTCTTTAGTGCTCGATATCCAATTGGCATCACTATAACCTTCAAGTACAGCAGGATATCGAGTATAGTGTAATCCAGAATTTTTAGTATGCTTTAGGTATCCCAAAATTCTCAAGATAGCTTTCCAATGATCATGACCTGGATTACTTGTATAGAGACTTAACTTGCTTACAGCATAGGCTATATCAGGACGTGTACAACTCATGATGTACATTAAACTACCATTGATGCAAGAGTATTCCAATTGTGCTATACTATCTCCATTATTTTGACCTAAATGGAGACTAGCATCAATTGGGGTCTTTGCAATCACAATGTCATGTTTTGTATATTTCTTCAATATTTTATCAACACAATGTGATTGAGATAGCACTAACCCTTGTGGGGTTCTAAAAATTTTAATACCTAGAATAACATCTGCGACAACCATGTCTTTCATCTCAAATTTATTGGCCAACATTTGTTTGGTTGCCTTAATAATGTTGATATTGCTACCTATAATTAGCAGATCATCAACATATAAGCACACAATGATATAGTCATTCTCATTGCTTTTGACATATACACATTTGTCACATTCATTGATTTTAAACCTATTGGCCATCATTACACTGTTAAATTTTTCATGCCATTGTTTTGGTGCTTGTTTTAGTCCATAAAGAGACCTAATTAATTTGTAAACTTTCTTTTCTTGACCGAAAGAAACAACCCTTCAGGTTGTTGCATGTAGATCTCTTCATCTAACTTACCGTTCAGAAATGTTGTCTTGACATCCATCTGGTGTATCTCAAATCCATACAAAGTTGATATTGCTATGAGCATGCGAATAAAAGTAATTCGAGTAATTGGTGAGTATGTATCAAAATAGTCAAACCTTTCTTGTTGCTTGTAACCTTTGGCGACAAGTCTTGCCGTATATTTATCTATTGACCCATCAGTCTTCATTTTTTGTTTGAAAATCCATTTGCAATCAAGTGGTTTACTTCCTAATGAAGATCAACTAGTTCCCATGTATGGTTATGCATAATGAACTCAATTTGACTATTCACAATCTCTTTCCAATATGGAGCTTCAGGAGAGGACATGGACTCTTTAAATGTTTGAGGTTCGTTTTCTAACAAATAAGTTAAAAAATTGGGCCCAAATGATTTTGAGATCTTCATTGTGACGACCCAGACTTTTCGGACTGACCGTCTAAGTCGTCAATTAGACACAAAACCATTTGTTTACGAAAGACATAGAACTTTAAATGAAACCATACGAATTCAAAGAAAATTTAATCGGGCCCTATTTCAAAACATGAAATTTTAAAGTACTGTTTACAAAACTTTAACTACTTGTAAATTCAGTTCAACAAAACATTTATAAAACCGTCAGCGGAAGCAGTTTAAAGGACAGTCTTCCATGGCCATTCACGAGTCCTTCTTGTCCCTCGTCGGTCTGCCCCTCGTATTACCTTTGCCTGAAAAGTTAAACATAAAAAGGGTGAGTATTAATATACTCAGTAAGGGACCCACTACTGGTCCCGTTCGGGGAAAAATAAATTATTAGTATCCTATGGTGTACCCTGCACAGTCACAGTCTAGTGCTCCCGAAGGATGCACATATCAGTCTAGTGCTCCCGA
>CM046886.1:16020781-16100182 GCA_025688845.1 Cucumis hystrix | reverse complement strand
CAGTCTAGTGCTCCCGAAGGATGCACATATCAGTCTAGTGCTCCCGAAGGATGCACATATCAGTCTAGTGCTCCCGAAGGATGCACATATCAGTCTAGTGCTCCCGAAGGATGCACATATATGGGATAATCCCGAAGGACACCCGCAGGGTAACTATCCACTAGGAAAACTAATAATTTATCCCCTCAGTCCATTCTATACTTCTTAACAGTCAATTTACAACTCAACCAAACGTCCTCATCACGTGAACTTTCCCCTTAACCTCAAGCAACCATTTTTATTCCAATTTAACCCGAGGACTGTCACAAACACGTTAATACATCAGTCGACAGCAAAACCAACCATGACATTCACTTCAATCTAAAATAGCACGACCATGATTTCTCTTCCGTTCACAATACATCCTCATAGTCGTCTACCAGGCATTCAATTTACACAACAATCTACTCATTCAAGTCACACATTATATAATCACATCTACGATATCCAGACATTTCCACACCCTTACATTTGCACATATATATATATTCAACCAGTCATAACATACTATCAACCACAGATCCACATTCAAACATACACCTCATAATCGTTATTTCTCCGCAGTATAACAGCACGAAACATACAACCAACACATTCAAATAACATTTATTGAGTCCAGTAGAAAGTCCCTTACTTTGGCGTTACTCTAGTCCCTTGACTGAATCCTACGTTTGCCAACAACTCAATGTCACGAAACGAGTCCCAAATTAACAATTGTTCGTTGTGAACCCAACGACTTCAAGCGTTACCCTCAACCTAAGATTGAACATCCAAGCAGTCAATTTAACAACATCCACAAATCAAATTTTTTTAATGGAAATCCCCAAATTCATCAATTTCATCCTTACCAATGAAGTTTCCAACATGGACGTTGGATCCGCGGCTGGATGGAGAAGGACGCGCGGGGAGTCACGGCGGCGCGTGGAGTCACGGCGGTGGCGCGTGGAGTCACGGCGGCGGCGCGTGGAGACGCCGGGAGGTAGATCTGAGCAGGGGGAGGGGGTTCGGCGTTTCGGCTGGGCTCGGTTGGACGGAAACGGAAAGAAAAGGGGCGCGCGATGGTTGGTATCACGGATGGAGATGCGGCGCGGACGAAGCCGAACGAAGAAGCGACGGCTTCACAGATGTGTGTGGTGGTTTCGCCGGCGAGAAGAGGTATGCGGTCGGAGTTTGCAAGCAAATAGAGTGGATAAAGAAGTAGATCTGGTCGGACGGCGGCTCGGGCTTCGTCGGACGGACGAAACAGGGGAGGGGCTCGTCGGCTTCAACTCCGCGGTTGGAACGACTCACGAACAAGATCGGGCGGCTGGGTTTGCGTCCATCTTCTGTAGATCGAGCGGCGCGGCCGGAAGGAGAAACAGATATGGTTGACGGCAGCGGCTAGGGTTGGGAGAAGAAGAAGAAAAGGAAAGAAAAATGGAGGGGGGGGTGAACGCACGGGGAAGGAGAGAAAGAAGGGGGGGGTGGCTGCCCCTTTTCTTTTTTTCTTTATTTTATTTTTTCTTTATTTTATTTTATTTTATATAATAATAATAATAATAAAAATGATATAATAATAATATAATAATAATATAATAATAATAATATTTAAATAATAAAATATTATTATTACCCTTTTTTTTTTTTTTTTTTTTCTTCAAGGGCGTTACATTCATCCTTTTACTTCGTCTGAGTTCCTCATTCTTCGTTAACTCAACATTTGATCTATTATGAGATTCATAGCATCAAACGAAAGTTTTTGTAACCTTGCTTCACAAGACATTTTATGAGGAAAAACATTCTCAAAGAATGTTGCATTCCTTGATTCCATGATTGTATTAACATGTATATCTGAAATATCTGATTTATGAACTATAAATCGATATGCACAACTGTTACTAGCATAACCAATGAATATGCAATCAACAGTTTTTGGTTGAATTTTAACCATTTTAAGTTTAGGCACAACAACCTTTGCTAAGCACCCCCATACTTTTAAGAATTTGTATGAAGGTTTTCTTCCTTTCCACTTTTCATAAGGAATATTTTGTGACTTCTTATGAGGAATTCTATTTAATAAATAATTTGCTGTCAACAAAGCTTCTCCCCACAAATTTTGTGGTAAACCTGAACTTATAAGCATTGCGTTCATCATTTTCTGAAGTGTTCGGTTTTTCCGTTCAACAATTCTATTGGATTGAGATGAGTAAGGAGGAGTGGTTTGGTGAATAATGCCACGTTCTAAACAAAATTGTTCAAAAGGAGGACCATATTCACCACCTCGATCACTTATTATTGTCTTAATTTTTGTGCTAAGTTGATTTTCAACCTCTTTTCTATAAAGCTTAAACACTTCAATTGCCTCATCTTTGCTTTTTAGCAAATAAACATAACAATATCTTATCTGTCATCAATAAAAGTAATAAAGTACTTTTTTCCACCTCTAGTTTGCACAAATTTCAAGTCCCAAATATCACTGTCAATTAACTGTAAAGGCTTGGTAATTCTCTCAGTTTGATGAAAAGGTCATTTATTCATTTTTTATTCCACACACACCTCACATCTATGATTTGTGCCAAAAGTGAATTTTGGAATCAAGTTCATATTAATTAACCTTCGCAAAGAATTAAAATTAACATGTCCTAGTCTGCCATACCAAACAAATGACTCAACAATATAAGCAAAAGTAAATACTTTAATAATAATACTTTTGGGTACAACTATGAGTACATTTAATTTAAAGAGACCATGACTCAAATAACCCTTTCCAATTTACATCTCATTCTTGGAAAGTACAAACTTATTAGATACAAAGACCAACTTAAGCCATTCTTACTAAGCAATGAACCAGAAACTAAGCTCTTGCGAATGTCAGGAACATGAAGCACATTGTTGAGAGTGAGTTCCTTGTTAGAGGTCATCCTAAGAATCACTTTGTCTTGTCCCTCAACCTTTGAAGTAGAGGAGTTACCCATAAATAGTTGTTCTCCACTAGAAACTAGCACATATGATGTGAACATATTATTGTTGGCACAAATATGACGAGTAGCCCCAGTTTCTACCCACCATTCCTTGGAATTGCCTACCATGTTGCATTCTAAAATGACTGCACAAAGGCCAATATTTGCAACATCATCTGATACTTCTGTGATATGAGCTTGAGCATGTGTTTTTTAAGGTACTTTGGCTTACGACAACCTTTCGATTGATGTTCCATTTTGTTGCAATTGTAACACTTGCCATTGAACCATTTTGTGAATCTCGATTTTTTATTTGAACCTTCACAGAAAACTTCATTTTCTTGTTATTTTGTGGTCTATTTTTCACAATGTTGGCCTTGGGATCTATTGTACTATCCATAGTACACTTTTCCGCCTTTCGTTTATTCTCTTCAATCCCAAGTCGAACCACAAGTTCCTCAAGTTTTATCTCTTTGCGTTTATGCTTGAGATAAATTTTGAAGTCCTTCCATGAGGGTGGCAATTTTTCAATATTAATGCTACCTGAAAAGACTCACTTAAAGCATATTCTCTGCATGTATATCATGTAGAATTACCTAGATTTTCTGAACCTGACTGATTACAGTTTTGGAGTCCACCATTTTCTAATCCAGAAATTTTCCAACGATAAATTTCTTTGCACTAGAAACTTTAGTTTTGTACTTCTTCTCTAATGAAGTCCATAGATTTTTGGCCGAATCAACACTACTATACACATTGTACAGTGTGTTGTCCAACCCATTCAAAATGTAATTCTTGTAACGATATTCTGTATGTTTCCATGCATAAATTGCAAGTTGCTTTTCTTTGTTAGTTTCTCTCTCAAGTAAGATGGAAGCATCCTCTGTGAGAAATTTTGCCAAATTTAAAGTGATAAGATAGAACAACATTTTTTGTTGCCAACGTTTGAAATCAACACCACCAAATTTTTCAGGTTTCTCCCCATGGACAACACTAGTTACAGGAACTGAATTAAAGTTTGTTGAAGTCATATCTTCAAAACAAATAAATTTTAAACAAATAATTAAAGATGAAGTCTCACATACAAACTAATGCAGAAATATATATTGAAAAACACTCAAGTTAACATGCTTACTGTGATATTTGAATAAAAGGAAATATTTAAAACACTCAAGTTAATTTTCTTACGGTGATACTTGAATAAAAAAAAAAAATTTAACACATTCAAGTTAATATGCTTATTGTGATACTTGAATAAAAAAAAAATCTAACCAATATATATATAACAAACTAGTATATATGTGTGTGTGAAATAAACTAAGGTAGTGAAAAAAAAATCCAAACAAATTAAAGATCAAAACAATACATAAAAATAAAATAAATAGATAAGTAATATTTATACACTTGCTGCCGTGCATAATTTTTTTTTAATTATTGTTACAGATAAACATAAAGCTCTGTATAGAAATTAAAAAAAAATGTTATACAAATATGATTTTAAAGTTTCTTGATAATGTTAAAAAAAATAATACTTCAAATGCAGAAATTAATCTTGTTAATTGAAGAAATACATAAGCATGTAAAAGCAACCATACATAAACATTTGTAAATTAAAATTGTCTTATGATTGTTATACATATTATCAAAATATTATGAGGATTATTATCACAATAAACAGAAAGTCATACATAAATATAGATCTGAGCCCAACGAATTCACGTTGTCTCCTTAAGACAAATTTATTCACCTTAATGCTTGAGTATAAAGAGTAATTGTCTAGTAGGATAGAACAAGGTCACCATTCTTCTAAGTAGAGCACCCTGTATAGAAGATCAACTAACTAAACCTTGTGAATCTACCGAACGTCAAGGTTGTGGATATGGAGAGAAATTTGTTTCTAGAAGACAAATGATTATTGATGTGTTTTTTCTCTCAACTAAAAGGGCTTATTTATAAACTTTTCGTGGCTATTCGAAAAGTCATATCCTTTAGTTATTAACACTTTTCATAAAATGATGCATCCACTCATGATTCATCCATTCACGAAGAATCCATTTATGAGAAATCATAAATAATAATCATTTATTCCAACAATTTTACAGGCTCATAAACTATAAAAAATAACAGAAAAATAATCTGGATTTCTTTCTACGTGGTTATTTGACCTAATGATTAGGTACACATAAGATTGTTGATTGCGCTACTTTTGGTCTTTGTTTCTTCCTTGACACTACATGGCAAAGGGTTTTAATTTGTTTTGTGTTTAGATACATATTACTATTGTTTTAAGAAATAAAATTGGTTGCAAATACGATGTATTTTAATTTATTGAATTGAAACTTTTTGGAAATAATTGGTGGCTCAATTTCTTTGAGTACACTGTATTTAAATAATAAAACAAGTTTTTAATTGCAACTTAATTTTACCCATTTTCTACTTAAGCTAAGGTTAGTGGCAAAGTTTTGTATTTCTTTTATTTCAATATCAACCATATTTTTAAAAAAATGCAATTGAATTATTATTTAAATAACACACTAATCTAATAAGAATATACAAATGGTGTGTTTTGTTAATTCCAAGGTTAAAGCATATTTTAAGAAAAAACTAATTTTTAAATTATAGAAAAAGTTTCACTTTGTGTCTTTAAATAGATGATGTTAACTTTATTTATCTTTTTATATTTAATGAAATATAGGTGGTCGCTTTTAGAAAAAAAAAAAGAATATAGATGGTTAAGATTTAAGTTTTAGATTTATTTGAATTATTGGAATTTAGTTTGAGGGTATTTTAGTCTACTGACAATTCTTAATTAATAATATTAAAAATCATTTTGCTATTTGTGTGATTTTGAATATTTGAGAATTTAACTATTATAAACTAAACAGAGGTGCCATGGAATGTTGCTAAATTTTTTATAAATGTCTTAATGAACTTTAATTTTAACAAATGTAGAGCCAAAAAGGTCACACTATCTATTTTCATTATTAATAATATATTAAAAAAATAAAAAAATAAAATAAGAAAAGTGGACCATAATTAAGATTGTATTTACTAGATATTTTATGTAAGTATGAGATGTGATTAATTCTATTTTGGTAATATTATAATCAAAATTACCCCTGAATTATTTTTGTTTTGGTAATTTTGTTAAAAAAATTCTTACCTCTGTTCGATCTCTCTCACTTTCCAATCTTCTCTCTGTCCATTCTTTTTCTCGTTTCATATATTCCACCTAATTTAATAATTTTTTTATATATACTTATTATATTTCATTAAATTTGCATTGATTTTCATATATTGAAAGTTAATTTGTAAAATTTTATAGCACTGATTTCGATTTAAATAGATCATTGTATATATATGACATTATATTTTAATTGTATAACAAATTTTATATTATGTGAGAGTACAAATCTATATGAATAGAGTTAGAAAAAGATATTGTACTATTGTACACTATTGTACAAGTCTTGAAAAGACATGTTGATTAAGTAAACTTTGGGTTTTGATCTTTTTTCTCTCTTAATTGTTTGTCAACCCAAAGGCTTTATTGTTAACAAAATTGGAGCCCAAAGAAACTCAGGCCCATTCCATTTGCTTAAAACCATATGCATGCTTAACCAACAAGCATGAATCTCACTGGATAATATGAAGGTGGGCTCTTATCATGAGCAGTGAATTATTTCTTAAAATACGAAAGATTAGAAGCAAATTCGAGTACACCACCGTGAGTCTCCATAGTTAGAAAGAATAGTAGAAGAATAGTACACGGTGGTGTACAATAATGTCAGTCACTCACTATGGAGATTCACGGTGGTAAATTCTTGTACTAGTTTTTCTTACTGTTCTAGGTCAACCTACATCTGTATAAATGGTCATTTCACTGTAAGTTTTTGTTTTCATGATTGACCAATAAAACCATAATATTGTTTAAAACAATAAATACCAAGATGTTTTAACTAGATGATTTTTCCAAATTAAATTTAGTTAGAGAATAACACAATTGAAAATCATCTAGTTCAAAGATTTTAACATTTATTGTTTTATATAATGTCAGAGTTTTATCGTCTAATCATGAGAATAAAAACTTACATGTTAGAACATAATTAGATTTCTTGATGGAAAATAGGGAATTACTTGAAATGAGAAAGTAAGAGGAAGGTGGAAAAGGAATATAGAAAAGGGGATTAAGTGTGATGAAATGATTATTATAATTTTGTTTAAGGGAAGGATTAAGTGGGAGGAATATGTGGGGATTACTATAATCATTGTTTGGATAAAAAATAAGTGGGAAGGATTATGAATAAATTATCATCATTCTTGTTTGAGGGATGCATTAAGCGAGAGAATTATAAAAAAAAATTATTAATTTTTTTAAAATTTTTAAATTTTTTTAAATTTTTTTAATTTGTACCATAAATTCAATACACAAAAAATATTGTATTAATTTTTTTCGTTTCTATAAATTTTTTTCTTTTTTATTTTTACATTAAACCCAATACACAAAAAATTATATTAATTTTTTTCATTTGTATAAAATAAATTTTTTTAATTTGTACCGTAATCCAATACACAAAAAAATTGTATTAATTTTTTATTTGTATAATATTTTTTAATTTGTACGGTAAATCCAATACACCAAAAAAAAATTGTATTAGTTTTTTTTCATTTTTATAAAATATTTTTTAATTTGTACCGTAAATCTAATACACAAACAAATTGTATTATTTTCTTTTCATTTGTATAAAATATATTTTTTTAATTTGTACTGTAAATCCAATACACAAACAATTTGTATATTTTTTTTCATTCGTATAAAATATATTTTTAAATTTGTACCGTAAATCCAATATACAAATAAATTGTATTAATTATTTTTTTTATTTGTACCGTAAATCCAATACACTAAAAAAATTAATTAATTTTTTTCATTTGTATAAATTTAATTTTTTCATTTATTAATTTTTTTTTCATTTGCATAAACCCACACCCACGGGAAAACCGAAGACTGAAAAGAGAAGAGGGGAAAACAACGTGTGGTTTAACAAAATGGTGGAAGTCTAATCAGTATAGATGAAAGTACCGTGAAGAAGATGATGGTGAACCATGAAGAAAAGCCTGATGAGTGGAGAAGACGAAAATAAAAAATGCATCAGATTTGAGGGAAGTAGATTGAGAGGAAAATAGAAGGGAGGCGATGGACATTTGATGTGGAGGATTGAAGGGAGGTTGAGAGGAAGTAGTGAGATGAGTGGCCGAATGAAGAAGATGAATATGTAGCACACAGATTGAGGATGAAGAGATGGATTGGTAGGAAGAAAAGAAGAAGTAAGAGGAAGAAAAAGAATGAATAAGAATGAGGAAAGAAAAGAATGAATAAGATGAATAACGGGAGGAAAGAGGGGGGAATAAAGTTATTCTCCCCCCAATCATTGCCCCAAACATGGAAAGAATTATCTTTGTCCCCCCCTCCTCCCAAAACAACCCTTAGGGTTCTATTTATTGATACCACCCATCATGGTGTTTAATTAAAAAATTATCTTTTTATCTAATGGGTCTAATAAAATAATAGGTCCGAAAGAGATAAAATAGCATATAATATAGATGAGTCACATTAATAATAATATTAGATTTGAAATAAATCTAACATTCTCTCACTTGGCCAATTGACATTATTTATCATATACGTTCATAGACATAATGCGCAAATTAATAAAAATGTAAACTTCATAACATATCATGTCAAGACAAAGAAACTACTAAAGGATCAAGGCGGTCATACATCATTGCATTAACATACTCCCTTCCATGTATCACTGAAATAGGTCTTCATTTAATATGATCTATAATAAAGATAATCAATAGCAGTCAAACAATAAGTGTTTTCTTTTATAAAAAAACGATGTCCTCTTTGATTTACTTAACTGATTTATGTATATACTAATCATAAGAACTGAATTTTGAGATAAAATTAGAAACAATAAATAAATGAGCTTAAAGTGTCAAATAACATAATTTTGATATAATAATGATATTTACTAATGCTCATCAACATGATCATTGAATGTCTTTGGTGGCAATCCTTTAGTCAGTAGATTTGCAATTATAAGCTTAGTGCTAATGTGTTCGATTGACACCCTTTGTTTATGAACTTTTTCTTTTAACGACAAAGTATTTTAATTCCATATGTTTAACACCTTTAGAATACATGTCATTTTTTTAGAAGAAAACTACTGTAGAATTATCACAATAAATTCTCAGCGACTTGGGTATACCGTCGCTAATTCCAAGTCCTGAGATAAAGTTTTGCCGCCATAAACCATGAACTATAGTCTCAAAGCATGCAACAAATTCATCCTCCATAGTGGATGCAACGATAATAGACCAGTTTGCACCTTTCCATGAAATTGTTCCTTCATCTTTAATAGGAACAAATAGCCAAAAGTGGATTTTTGTGTATCCACTCACACTGCAAAATCTGAATCTGAATATCCAATCACCTCAAGATGATCAGATCTCTTGTAAGTAAGCATATAGAAAAATAATTATATACTTACTCCCAGTAATCCTTAGGTATATACATCGATCAAAGATGTATTTTTTAAAATAAAAAGATGTGATGGTATCATTAAACTTAAGATACCAATGTTTGAAAACTTGTTTATAACTCCATATATTGGCCTCTTTAATTTACACACCATATGTTCCTTTCCTTCAACCATAAAATCTTCTAGTTGATCCATGACACTTCATCTAAATTTTCATTTAAAAAAGCAATTTTCACATCCATTTGATGAAGCTCTAAATCTTAATGAGTCTTTTTCTGAGATAGGAGAAAAGGTCTCTTTGTAGTCAATGTCAACTTTCTGAGTATAACCTTTGGCAACAAGTCTAGCCTTGTGACGTTCGATATTGTCTTTTGAGTCATGTTTGGTCTTAAAGACCCATTTACACCCAACTCTTTTTACTTCCTTTAGGCAATTCTATAAGGTCCCAAACTTCATTATCATTCATAGATTTTAACTCTTCTATCATAACATCCAACCATTTGGCAGAATTATCTCATTTGATGGCTTGTGAAAACGAAACTGGATTATTATTAATGCCTAAGTCAAATTCTGACTCATGCAAATAAACCACATAGTCATAAAAATACATTATCTTCTTAATTCTATTTCTTGTGGTCTCTCAGTTATAGGTTCATTTGTTATAACATCATTATGTGGTGCTTGATAATTGATTTTTTCTTCTTGTGGATTGTTAATAGAATTAACAACTACAGAAACATCAACTTGAAAAGAAGTTATAGATGAAGGAATTTCCACCCTACCTTCTTGAATTTCCACTTTACGTGGTTCCAAACTTCCACTAATTACGTCATTCTCAATGAACCTTATATTTTCAATTTCAACTATTCTCATACCGTGGTTAAGATAATAAAATCTATACCCTTTTGATTTTTCTCGATAGCAATGAAGAAACCACGGGTTGTTCTTGAATCCAGTTTCTTTTCTCTTGTCGATTATAAATTCTTACTTCTATTTGACAACCCCAAACATGAAGTGCTTTAAACTAGGTTTTCTTCTTGTCACAATTCAAAAGGTATCTTCATAATTGTCTTACTAGGAACCCTGTTTACTAAATATTAAGCAGTTCTTAATGCATACATCCACAAGAACACAAGTAAAGACGAATTAATTAACATGTTTATAACCATATTCATTAATGTACGATAACCCCTTTTTGCAACACCATTTTGTTGTGGTGTTTATGGCTTTGTGTCAGCAAATATACCATGACTTTCTAAGAATTTAGCAAATGAGTTAAAACAATGTGCTTTCTCATCATATTTTTCATAAATTTTATAAAATCCCTTGAGACTTTCAATATTGTAATTGTGGACTTGACATTGTTTGTTACAATCATTCGCATAAACATTAGGCTCAATCTATTTGTTCTTTTCCAAGCTTTATAGAAAGATCTATCCTCATCACTACTAGTACAAGTAAGTGTAGCAGGTTTCTCACTTTAGATGAAGAAGTGTTCATAAAACTTAATTAGGTTTCTTGATAGAGAAGAGTGTACTACTTGAATGAGGTAGGGAGAGGACTAATCCCTAGGGGTTCTATTTATAGACATCACTCATCATAGTGTTTAATTAGACATTATCTTTTTACCTAATGAGCTTAATAAAATAACATATAATGCACATGAACCACATTAATAATAATATTATATTTGAAATAAATCTAACATTCACACTTTCCTTAAACTTGATTAATTATGGTTCTTGTTGCTAGAATGTTTAGATTTAATTTATATATATTTTTTTAGCTAGCGAGTTACAAATTGTTTATTCACGTAATTTGGAACTCAGAATTTGATCCAGGAATGTTGGTTGATATATATTGTCTGAATTTAATTGATTAATTTAGATGGATATACTATTAACCTCTAATAGTTAAGGTGACCTTGTTTATTATTATTTTTAATTTATGTAACTCACTCATCAATAATTATCATGAATTTGTTACATTTAATATCCATTGACTTAAAGAGTAGAAAATAAAATTATTAACAACGCAAAAGCTAAATTGCCAAAGAAGAAAAAACAATATATAAAAAAAAAAATTAAACATTAGCTAGTATATATATGTGCTATATAACTTTTGTCATTATTATTACTGTTATCATAAACTACAAATCTTATCATAATCGAGAGTCAAAATTAAAATAAGAATCTTATATATGTTTATACACGAAACCAAGTTTAATTGGATGTTAGATTTATAGTTCTTTTTTAAAAATTTATATATAGTTATTAAAATGCTCTGTATTAACTAACTTTATCTTTTAATACTATTTGTTTTTAAAATGGACGTACGTTATTTGTCAACTATATAGCTTATCTTTTCATATTTTAAATCTTATATTAAAATCCCGTAGGCAAAGCATATGCCATATTAATTCTGTCTTATAATATACCACTCGAAGATTCCCAATATTATTTATTTCATATTAAAATCCTTAGCTTTTTTCCCCTAACATGTTTGGTATAGCAATTAAGAACACATTCTATGGGAATATGGGGCAGTTTTAGATGTCCCAAATTATTTTTTTTCTTTCTTTTTACAATTATAACATGCTAAACACTTAACCTTTGATCTTGAGAAGGAATGTTAATGTCAATCACCGAGCAACTTACTTTTTATTAAAATTATTCTTAACTCAATTGACATATAAATTTGGATGGAATCATATACGTAAATCCCATCCAATTTTATAGAATATACCTATCTAGCTATTGACATATTTTTTATTATAATAATAGTCAACATATATTTAGTCTCCATTTCATAACTACTAGGTTTTTAGTTTCTTTTTCTTTTTACTTTTAAACTTTATAAGTAATACTTTCACACCAACTAATCCAATTTCTACTATGTGGTGTTTTTCTTATTTAAAAAACAAAATTTGAAAACTTAGAAGGAAATTAGTTATATAAGAAAGGTGAAAATCTTGGGTTGAAATCAATTAACCATAGATTTCAAAAACAAAAATTTAAAAACAAAATTGTTGTGAAACAATACCGCCTTTCAAACTAGTGTATATTTCTTCAATTTTAAAAATGTTTAGTAGTTGAATTTTCAATGTTTTTTTTTTTTTTTGTCTAAAATAATCTATGATATGTTTGAATTTTTTAACCTATCGTTCTATAACATTTTAGTAACTTCTTTTTTTTAAAAAACTTATGAATATTACTTATACCGTAACTTTCTTATATGTATATTACGAAAAGTGAAAATTAAAGTTGAAGCCTTATTAGACGTAAAATAAAAGTTCAAATATCAACCAAGTAGACTAAATTTGTAATTTAATACATATATATTTATGTGAATATATATATATATAGGGACAATTAATAGTTGGAATTTTATGATGAAATGAGATGTCTACAACAAAAAAGAGGAGAGTGGTTTTATTGATTAAGAGATGCTTTTGAAAGAAAGAAAGAGACAAAATAATGGGACATACAATGAAATGAATACCACATTATTGGAGAAAAATGAACAATTGACATGACATATAGACCAAGTTGACACCAAAACCAACCTTATATGTCTCTATTATATAAATTATAATATTTTTTTATACTTATATATTATTACTTTTATTTCACCTTTTTTAGCATGGAAAATTTTGATTCATTTTCTCATTGGATCAATGCGTTTTTCCTTTTCTTTTCTTTTTTTTCTTTCCATTTTCTTAATGTACACTTAATTTGAAATCCCAAAATGCTTTAAATAGTCATATTTGATTATGGATTTATAAAACTGTCTCCTAAATACCATTACAAATTTAAATAATATCCACCTGTAAGAACAACAAGGTCATATGTTTCTTTTGTTAATTGGTTAAAATAAGATTTATTTTATTATCTACCTTTTTCTGCTACCTAATACCGTTTTAAATATTAATTAGTTTTCATATTTAATAGCAATTTATTGATAGTTTTAGAAATGTTTTGTTAAATAAATTAAATGAGAGCTCGCCCAGTTTGTTTTTTCGAAATGCATAATCATAATATACTTATATATAATTTAGATGTCAAAAAATGGTAGTTGTTCAAAATTATATTTTTATCCAACAAAAAATGTTAAATTTACATACCGTTTAAACCACCCAAACTCTTATATTAAGCTGATGTCATCACCTAAAATATAAATAACAACAGTCACGTTTTTAAGAAGAAAAAAAAAAGTAAATTTGGATTAAGACAATTTTAAATATTTGTTGTAAAACAGAAATTGGCAAAATCTTTAAAAATAATGTGAAAATATGATCCCATGTTCTAACAAATTTTAAAGACAATAAAGATAAATAAATAAAATATTTAAAAGCAAAATACTAAAAAACTATTAAAGAAAAGGCAGCAGCAGAATGAGTCTCCATATGACATGTCACGAGCTCTTTCTTTTACTCGCCAGCTTTCTAGATCCTTTACCTTGCCTAAAAAATTAAAAATTGAAAATGGTGAGTACATACAAATATACCCAGTAAGGGATCCACTACTGGTCCTGCTAGGTGATCTACTAATTTTCCACTATAAGGTACCATAAAGTAATGATACGTAGCGTGTTCAAATGGAGCACACCTGAACGAGTAGTACCGTAGGAACACCCCTAATCGTGCAAGTGACTTTATGTGAACACCCCTAGTCGTGCGAGTGATCCATAGGTACACCCCTAATAGTGATCTATATAGGCCTGTGATGTATAGGTACACCCCTTAATCGTGTGAGTGATCCCATAGGAACACCTCTATTCGTGCAAGTGACCTCGTATGAACACAGTAGAAGTGACCCCTAACTGTGTGTGTGATCAATAGGTACACCGTAGGAACATAATAGAAGTGGGGTACAAAGCTAACAACCAAAATTAACAAACTCCATAGCCTAAAAAATATAACAATCATAAACATGGCATGAAGCATCGAATAGAACAGTCCATAAAACATGCATAATCAACATAAAACATCAGTCAACACCTACACAACTCAACTGTGCATTTTAGCTACCATCAATGCATAATCTATAAATACATAAATACATGCAGTCTCCTAAATTCTCATTTGAAGTGAGAGATTAGCAAAAAAGTTTATTCCCTAGCTCACAGTCAAAATTTCCAATTGGATAGTTCCTAAATAGTAAGAGAGAATTCAATGCTTATTTAATAAAATTAACAATTGGCTACCCAAGATAGCTTACCCAAAGTTGAGGTTGAAGTCAATTCAACCTTGATCGGGAACATTACACAAATTAATTCCCCATATTAGCCAACTGAACATCAAGGAAAAACTCCTAGTTAAATAAAAGATAATTTATTTTTTTTGGTAAAAATTAACATTTGATGGGTATACCCAAAACCTAATCAAAACTCACCAAAAGTAGCTCAAACAGCTGAAAGAGATGGGCAAAAACTCACTGGATGATTGGGCTAGGAAAGGGGGGCATAAGCTCGGCTTGCAAAAGGAAGAAGGGCTTAGATCTGGGTGGTTGACTTGGTAAGGGATGCGCGACTGGGGGACAGAGGGGTTGACTTACATCTCGGCTGGAACAGAAAGGATGGTGCAATCGAAGCTCAGACACATGACGCACGGTGTGGAAAAACAATCAGCTCAAAGCTCGATTAACAAACGATCTTTGGCTTGGAGAAGGAGACGTTTGGTTTGGCTGGACCTTGCAACTTCATTTGAGTGTGTACCCGACGCGACAACGACAATGGAATGGACAATGACTTGGGCTTTGACGGCGGCAGACATGCAACGACTAGGGTTTTGGAGAAGGGGAAGATGTTGAAGATGAAGTGCACGCTAAACGATGACTTCTTTAACTCATAATTATTATTATTATTATTATTATTTCTTTTTAGGATTTCTTTTTAAAAATAGAAAAAATTGACAAACTATTTATAAACGATACAACAAAACCACTAAAAGACAAAATATTACACTTGATTTTTCTATGAAATGAAAATATTTACGTTGTAGAGAACGATTTTAAAAAAGGAAAAAGCCCACATGCTCACAACGTGGAATAGCAAAAATACCCTGAAATTAATCGGTCACACACGCATGAAAAAATATTTTATACCCAGTCTAAATGATCTTATACCATGTATAAACAATCTTGTACCCTTGTATCAAATCTAATCAATCTTGTACTCAGCCTAAATGATTGTGTACCCTTGTACCTAGTCTAAACAATCTTGTACCTAGTCTAAATGTTCTATTAGTGATAGTGGTCTATCTGGGATAGACAACTAATCATTTAAATATTGGTACACGATAGTTTAGATCTTGTATCAAGATCATTTAAATCTTGTACCAAGAAGAAAAAAAGAAGATGAGAAATGAAGAAGAAGGAAGAAATTCTAAAAGAGGAAATGAAAAAACTGATAAATATTTACATAAATAATCATAATATTGTAAACCGAATAAGAAGTAAATATGAAGAAATTAATAATATGAAGAGGAGATGAATAAATCGTAAAGAAGAAGAAGAAAAAGAAGTGAAAAATTGTATGCATTATTCAAGGGCAAATCCATAATTTATGAAAATATCATGGCCTTTTTTATTTGTTAAACGGGCTGTAAATATTTTGGTGTTTTGTTATATTTGTGAAAATTAACCTAAATAATTTGTGAAATGTTGTATTTTTGACAATTTTCCTTTTATTCATTTGAATTTCTTTTTAAATTGATACAATTTATATCATTTTTATATGTTATGTTTATAAACAAAAGAATATATAATCATTTAATATTTTTTTTAATACAATAAATGTTCATTTAAATTTAAATTTGAATGTCTTGCTAAAAACTAATAACAACTAAGAGTATAACAAAATAAAACTTCCATATTAATGGTTGATAACATTTATTTTAATTATATAATGCTAATATAGAAGATTGTTATATATATATATATATATATAGATAGATATGTTTGGACTTTAGTGATATTTATATTACATTAAATTACTATAAATCAATCAAATATACGAAAATTGGAATAATAGATTTTTGTTATTTATGTAAATATTTTGTGCTTTATAAAGATAAAAAGGAAGGGAAAAAAAAGTAAAATGAGAACGCCCTCAACATAAAAAATCTAAAAAATCTATATTTCAAGAGGGCGTCCAAAACTATCGATATGCGCCCTCTGTAAGGGAATCCTTAAGATGCTCGGAAATCTCTAGATGCTGAGATATCTTACAATACCACAAAACAAGCATGACAATTTAGATGTCCACTCCATAAGAATATATAAGATGTCCACTAAACAAAAAAACTTCTAAGGGGCCGTGTCACACCCCATCACACAGACATCCTTGCTTGGTATCGAGACGCGACATGATTTTGAGTATCTTTGACGCGTTAAACATCAAAGACACTCAGTCTAAGGGTCCTTAAGCTTTGCTTAATCACCTGATGACTTTCCTTTGTTTAAACTTGGAACTTAAAAATTCTTTAGGCGATAGACTTAACACAAAATATAATGAACAATTCTTTTAATAACTTTTAGCTAAGCGTTTTACAATAAACTTTTCAATCATAAACATAAATACAACTCTTAAAACTTAAGCTAAATTGACTTGACAGCCTTTTCGTCTAGCAAGCTCTTCAACCCTCCTTACTTGGCCTTAACGCTTGACTCCTAGAAGATGAGATTTAAAAACGTAAGTCTACAAGACTCAGTGAGGTTTCAAGAAATCTTTTCACAATACCTTTGCAAATATCATTTCATCAACATAAGATAAAAATATATCAGTTCATATATATAACATATCATCTTGTATAAATTCATCTCGCATAAACACACATCAGTTGCCAAACATTCCTTTCGACAAGGATCTTTAATCACTCTCTACGCACAGTCTCATTACTTTGTGTTTAGACTACTGTTAATACAACATTTGAGATATACATATTCATCCTTGTTGCTCAGGCCGAGACGCAATGCACATCTTTTGTACATTGTCCCGTCTCAATTCACCATGTACCCCTTTTCACCCCATGGTGGCTTTTACTTCGTATGTGCACATAACAGTTAGCTCGTTAATGGATGTAACTAATAGTTTAAACACCATTCATAAACTTTTGAAATGTCAATAAACACAATTTGAAATACGCATAAGCTTTTCATATAAATCTCTTTTAGAAATCATTTGAATTGAAATCATTATCTCAAACATCAGAGAACTACTAAGGAAAACTTTTAATATAAATATTTTTAAAGAAAACCCTCACAACACTTGAGAAAATAAACTTCATATGCTTCTCTTCTTCTTCTTTTCACATAGACAAGTTGGCAACACCTTAACACTTTAAGCTTCTTTCGTCAAAATTTCATAATAACAAAATCTAATGGTCTAACCTCAACCCCTCTTTACACTACCTTCTAAGCAAGCTTAGTCATTCTTAGACTCTTGTCTGTTTGCCAGCTCCCTCCCTTAGTGGTGTACGTGTAAGCTTAAGGTTTAACTTAATCATGCTTAGCATAAATTTTACAAGTGATCCATTAAACACTTAGGAGAATTTTGGAGAAGTTTCCTTACTTCTTCTCGCCTAATCTTCCGTCTCGCGTAAACCTTTATCACATAATAACACATCTTTAAAAAAGTGTTGCCGCTTAACCTTTCTCGCGCACTCTTTCTCGCACACTAACTAAAACATTAAACTCTTCTCGCGTAGATTACCCCAAACACCTGCTTTAGAACACAAAGTCAAAAATTATACTTCTTATTTCTTAATTTAGATT
Source organism: Cucumis hystrix (assembly GCA_025688845.1). NCBI lineage: Eukaryota > Viridiplantae > Streptophyta > Magnoliopsida > Cucurbitales > Cucurbitaceae > Cucumis > Cucumis hystrix. Next base: position 16,081,882 of record CM046886.1, on the reverse strand, counting down.
CAGGTCTTACAGGTTGTTTGAGTCCCATATTAAGTAGGAGTGGAGTGGGCTCCTTGTTTGTGGCCTAAACTACCATAAACTAGGGATTATTCCTAATCCCCTTACACCTTCTCAATCCTTCTCAAAGTCCCTCATAACACGTATCTGTCTCTCTTCTTTGGTCTGTCGTAATCCCTCTCAAAAACCCTCTTAATCCTTCCCAAACTTCGTCTATTCCTCATAGTATTCTTCCACTCTCCCCGCTTCGAATGTTGGTTTTCTTCTCCAAATCTCAGCTTGTCTCTTTTCCTTTGTTTTTCTCCTTGAATCTACACTGTCTTCAGCGTTTTGCTCAATTTTGTCTTTTTCTCCGAACCTCAGACAGGTGCAAGTGGGGAATTTTCTATGGTTTACCTACTCGATTATCAATCCAATCTTTTTCTACTCCTCTTTTCCCAACAAATTTTCTGGAACCACCAGAGCGAGGGTCGCTTCTCTTTGAAGCAATCTCATATTTATTTCGACGCAGCTCGTAATAACGTTCAACTTTCCTCTTTGCACATTCTGCTTATGTACCTACTCTTGGATTTGAGGTCACCAAACGCAGTTGAAGGAAATTCTTGCACCTAAACTCTTCTATAGTCTTCTCATACTCTTTCTTTTCTTTCTTCGTCTTCAATAGTTTTGCCGATGCATATACGCCAACGTCGGCATTAGGGTATTGTCGATGCATATGCAACGACATTGACATTAAGGTATTGCCGACGTGTTGACCTTATCGACAAAGCATGTGTGGGCCAAAGTTCTACGCCGACATCCTTTCGTTCCTGCATCATCATTACCTCTTACGACCCGTCATTTACGATGCGCGTGTTGACGTGTTTCTCTGCATCAACGAAACCTTTGTCAATGCATAATGGCTTTTTGGCGACGCATTTGTGCGTCGGCAAAGCCACGATTTCTTGTGGTGTTAAATCATTACTTATGAAGCATGCTTTCAAGCTCGACAAGCAATAGCTTGAGAGTTCCATCAGGATTTCCAAAGTATTTACTGAACAAGATTTCAAGCTTACATGTAAATTTTTTTGTTAACATGATCTCAAGTTTTTATACAAGCCAAGTTATTGATAAATGTTTACTAAAATGATATTGCCAAAGCTATGTTATGATTTCATGATTCAAGGAAATATTTCATGTTTTTAAATGTTTTTGTCTCATGCCTGAATATTCCATGAGACTTATTGTATACATGTGGTTAACTCCATACTGATGGTACGGTTGACGAACCTTTTTTTTAACCATGTGCCATTAAGAAGGGTATATTGTTATGCCTTAAAGGATGAGGATTAGCTACTCATCGACTGTCTCCTCTTTGGACGAAGGGGTAAATACTGCCCGTGGCTATGTAGGACTATCTTTGAAAAACTATGCAAATGTTTCAAGTTTCACAATTACGACTATTTACTGATAAATGTATTTAAGCTATAGTTTTACTACTAAAACGTTAATGAAAGCCTGTTTTATAAAACCGCTGCTCACTAAGTCTTTCAACTTACCCTTTCAAAAACGGTTTCGCACTTTTCAGGTACAGATTGTGGATCTCCTTATGCTGAATATATTGTTGCTAGGCCAACATTAGTGTTTAACTATAGAAGGAAATTGCTTTACATTAAAGCATTAATATTGTTTACTTTGTATTTAAAAAAGGACTTTTAAGTGGCACACACTATTGTTTTAAGAATTCCAAGTCAAAAGACTTCCGTTGTAAATGTTTATTGTTTGAAAGGCTTTCGTTGTTGAATGTTTCATGTTTTCAAGTCATGTGTCAGTTGAGGTTGTTCTAGAGGCAAACAAGTTCGGCTAACATCACACTACCTCTCGGGACGAGCAGCCAAGTGCCTGTGTGAGGTGTGATAGTTTGGTATCAGAGCTAAGCTTTTCAATCTCTGGGAATAAAAGATCTAAGTTTGTTTTAAATAACCTGATACCAATTTGGTATTTGGGAGTTTTGAGAAGGAAAAGTCAGTCTTTGAAATAGGAAAAAGTTTTAAAGTTATTTTATATATATAAAAAGAAAAAGTGATTTGCAAATGAAATTTTGTTTCCAATCAAATTTGTTCGCAGGCAAAGTATATAAGCAACCGAGACACAATCTTGCAAAAATCCATGTAAGTACTCTCTATTGTTATTTCAAGCATTAAAACAAGAACATGTCTATTACTCACAGATCCATGGAAAACAATAATGTTAGAGAAAGTCTAGAACTGTATGGCATAGAGAAGTATGGTGGATCGATATATCCTACTGAGACAGAAGAATGGATGCATAGGGTAGAAAAATTCTTGGAAATAATAGGATGTGATAAGGATATTAAAGTAACATTAGTAGAATCTATGCTTATAGATGATGCCAAAGAGTGGGGGTTTGCACTAAAGGAAAATTTGGCTGAAGAAGTTAAGCACAATTGGGATGTGATCCAGAATGCGTTTGGAAGGGAATACTTTTCCAAACACTACCATAAGGTAAGATTGAGGGAGATGGAGGAAGAAGTAATCAAGAATCAATAGGATTGTGTTCTGAAGAAAAAGAGGTGACTTTGAAACTAGAAAGAAAGAAAGAAATAATGTTATAAGTGTAAGAATTTCCACAGAGGAACTTGTGTTACTGATGACGTTGAACGGTACTTCTGTTGTCAAAAGGGGCAACATAAGAAAACTATTTAGCTTATAGCCTGGATAAACAAGTAAAGATGAGGGTAGTCTCTACAGCTCCATCCATTAGACGTCAAGTAGCAGCGTCGATCAAGGGTAAAGATAAGCTTCGCTAAGTTTGTGGAATAGAAAGAAGAATGTTCTAAATGTAAAGAAAAGACAAGAGATGTAAAAGTGTATGTTTTATGTATATTATGTGTGTTTATGTATATAAAGAAAGTTTATGAAGTAAATAAATAAAAGTATGTTGTAGATAATTACTTTTGTTATTTATTAGTTGGACTAAGATTGAAAGTTTAAAGTGTTATGCATAAGTTATAAACATTTATATATGAATGTTAAGGATAAAAAATGTTTGCTGAAAGATAAGAATGTTTCATTATACCAGAAAGGGAAAAGCGAAAGTTCGAACAACAACCATGGAAGAGGATCTAGCTTTGGAAAGTGAGTCAAGTACGAGAAATAATGGAATAGATAAGCAAAGTTACCAACAGATGCTCCAAAGATTCATGGAGTCAATGGGAACCATGCAAATTAGGATTGACAAGAAACATAGCATCGAAAAATTGAAATCTCTAGGTGCTACGGTTTTTAAAGGATCCAAAAATCTGGCTGACGCAAAAGCATTGTTGAATCTGCTAGAAAAGTGTTTTAAGGTAATGGACTGTCTTGAAGATAAGAAAGTCAAGTTAGCAACCTTTCTGCTGCAAAAGGAAGCAGAAGGATGATGGATTTCAATCAAAGCCAGAAGAAGAGATAAGGATACCATGAGATGGATAATATTTCGAGGAATATTTGAAGGCAAATATTATCCCAAAGTCTATTGTGAAACAAAGAGGGATGAATTCTTAAGGTTAAGACAAAATTTGTTGTATGTAGTTGAGTACGAAAGAAAATTTACAAAACTCTCTCGTTATGCTGGACTAATTGTGCATCAGAAAGTGATAGATGTCGACAATTTGAGGAAGGACTCGGGCAAGAAATTCAGACTCTAGTGACGTCAACATCGAAGTGGGAGTATTTCTCACAGTTGGTTGATACTGCTTTACAAGTGAAACAAAGCTTATCAACGAGGAAATTTGATGGAATGAATTCTCGTTTTGATTCAAAGATGGACTTTGACGGATGGAAACAAGAAACCAAAAAGAGCATTGGCCTTGGAATTTCAAAAGGAAATAATTTTAAAAATGGATTTAGGAATGGAAATTCGTTCCAACCCCCAAACTCAGGAAATAGTTATCAGAGGTCGGTTGCAAGTAGCAACACTAAACCTCTTTAGGGAGAATGTAATCGGTTTCACCTTGGTCAATGTGTCAGAGGAGAAGACATTTATTTTCGATGTAAGCAATCAGGACATTTTGTGAAAAATTGTCCTTTGATAAGTACAAGGGATCAAGGAACTCTTTTTGCATCAATGAATCAACCAAAGATGACTTCGGAAGGAGAAGACCCCGCAGTATAAAACAAAAGGGAATTGTGAGAAATTAAGAACTATTCTATACTAGATTTTATGTTTTATAAATAAAAGTATCCTTATGTTTACTGGTCAGTGTTCAAAATTTCGAGGACGAATTTTCTTAAGGGGGTAAGAATTGTGAAACTCGAATTTTTTTTAACCCTTGGATTTGCTAAGATTAATCAAGGATAAGAGAAAATGAAATTTATGGGAAAAAAAGGTAAAACTATTTGGAATTTACGTTTGAGTTTAAGAGAAAATAGGAAGTTGAAAATTTGAATAAGTGTCAAATTTAAGTCACTAGGTGTTTGGAGGTTAGAGTGGGCGGCAAGGAAGGCAAAAAAAAAACCCTCCAAATGGGTGTCATTGGGTGGCAAAGAGAGGCTTGATAACCTCTAAAGGACATGTGTGTGGTCATGGAGTAGGCGGCCAAGTGTTGAGAGGTTAGCATAACAAGCTTGCGGCCAAGGCTAGGCGTTTGGGGATTGGCATTGGGTGGCCAAGGCTTAATGTGAGGAAGGTTTAGAGGTTAGCTTGACCAGGAAGAGGGCCATGCGATGAGGCATGGCTAGGTGTTTGGAGGTTAGCTAGGTGAGGAAGGCTAGGCTATGCGAGGAAAGGCTAGGCGGCCAAGGGTTTGACTTAGAGGTTAGCCAAGTGAGTAGGACAAGTATGTGGACATTCGATGTAAAGAAAATTCAAGTATCACAACCATGTCATCATGCATTTTACGATCAAGTAGGACGTGGAAAAAGTGATTAGATGTAATTATCAGGTTAGGAGATGAGTCTAATCAAGGATTAAGTGTCACCTTAATGGCATGCAAAGGACTCTATAAATAGGTCAACTTCAGCAATCATTTTCTCACAACTCACTCATACAAAATTACTCAAATTATCTTGAAGTTTAGTAATTGAGTCTTGTTTGTGAGAGAGGGTTGTTGGGTGATTTGGATTCAAGAAAGTTTGCTTTTTGATCAAGAGAAGGAGAGAAGGTCATTTCTTGGGTGAATATGAGCAAGGTGCATTCCAAGATGACTACAGAACTCGTCTTTTATAATTTGATTGTAAAATTTTGAGGCAAGTAAGTTAGCTCATTTTAGAGAAATTGTATAGAAGGAAATTTTATCAAATGAATTATAGATTTTATGTTATAGTTTTTCAAAGATGAGTCATGTTTTTAGAAGTTAAACAGTGTTCTGAGTAGTGGGTGTGAGTCAAGCATGCGTAGCCAAGATGGACGTGCCTTTTATTCATAGCGATTATTTTAGGTCAGGTTACACGAACATGACAAGGTCATGGTACATCCAAGCGGCAAGGTGCGCGTGCTCAGGCTACGCGCAAGACATTGCCTTAGAGATTAGCGAGGTGTACGGTGGGCAAGAGCACCAACGCGTGCACCAAGCACGTGAGGGGCATTGTATAGGTGGTAAGCACGCATGCGGAAACCCCTTGTAAGGCCATCCGCTTGCGGCCAACCCCCACCATGACATTAGGCTCCGTTGGGTTGTTTTAAGCAGTTTTGATATTTTAAAGAATTTTTAAGGATCTTTTGGCTATTTTTATGCTCAAGGAATTAATTAAGGTTAATATGTGAATTTTATAGGACAAGGAAGAATTCTTGAGACCAAGGTTATACAAGTATTCTGAGTAATACCATGTTTTAAATCATTACTTATGAAGCACATTTCATGTTTTACAAGCAATAGCTTGTGAGTAACATCAGAATTTCCAAAGTATTTACTAAACAAAATTTCAAGCTCTTCAAGGAAATATTTCATGTTTTCAAATGCTTTTCTACCATGCGCGAATATTCTATGAGATCTATTGTATACATGTAGTTAACTCCATATTGATGGTACGGTTGACGAACTTATTTTTAACTATGGGCCATCAAGAAGGGTATATTGTTATACCTTAAAGCAGGAGGGTTAGCTACCCATTGACTGTCCCATCTTCAGACGAAGGGGTAAATAATGCCCCTGGCTATGGAAGACTGTCTTTAAAAAGCTATGCAAATGTTTCAAGTTTCAGGTTTACGACTATTTACTGATAAATGTATTTAATCTATGATTTTATTACAAATGTTTCAAGTTTATGGAAGCGTGTTTTATAAAACCATTACTCACTAAGTCTTTCGACTTACCCTTTCAAAAACATTTTCGCACTTTCAGATACAGATTGTGGATCTCCACAAGCTGAACATACTGTTGTCAGGCCAACATTTGTGTTTAACCAATAAAAGGGAAATGCTTTACATTAAAGTATTAATGTTGTCTACTCAAGAGTTTATACTTCCATGTTTAATATTTTTTTTTTTACTTTGTATTTATAAAAGGGCTTTTAAGTGGGTCACACTACGCTTTTAAGAATTCCAAGTCAAAAAACTTTTGCTGTAAATGTTTATTGTTTGAAAGACTTTCGCTATTGAATGTTTCATGTTTCCAAGTCATGCGTTAGTTGAGGTTGTTTAATAGGCAAACGGCTTCTGCTGACATCATACCGCTTCTTAGGACGAGCAAGTAGGTGCTCGGAATGGGGTGTGACAATATTTGTGTGTTACTATTATGTTTTCCATTCTCCACTGTCCATCATGCTCTCTGTTCAGTATTTGTAGATTCATTATCGTGTTTTGTTTACCATAATATTATCTGGTCTATTCTCGAAATTTTAATTAAGTTGTGTAGATTGGTCTTCTCAAACTTGTTCTATAAATCAATTGTGAGTCCAGTTTTTCATTTACGCTTTTTGTTTTCCATCATGATTTTTGATCCATTCTTGAAAATTTCATGTATTTATTGAAATTAATTTGTGTTTATGGTTCTGATGTCTTCATGTTGTTTGGTTTCATTCCCTGGAAAAAAAAATTCCCTTGCTCATTTCGTTTGTTTATCTTTTCTCATAATTATTTCACATCCACATTCCATTCTTTAGGTCTATATTTTAAAACCTTTTTTGTACCTGTGCTGGTTTACACAGTGTTGTCTTGCATACCTAGTGGCATAGTTTTTGTATTAGGTCTTTTGCACCCATTTTGACTGACATTCTTCTTGTGATATGGGTCAATTTCTTCCTTGCTTCTGATGTGGGTTGTCAAAGAGATGATCATATCCTCAATTTCTTGGGATATTTCTTGGTTCTTTACTGCTTACTGCTATAATTTATTACTATCATCTCTCCACTATAAATATGGTCTATGTTTTTCTCATTCCACTACATCTTTGATTTTCTTGTTTTTCCTCTGTTTTTACGTCTATGGTATGTTTACCGTTCTTCTCTTACATGCCTGTTTGCATTTTAGTTCGCATTGTAGTTACTATCTTCTCTTACATGTGTGCTTAAGTGAACTTTGAACATGTCCATTGTATTTGTTTCTACTTTGAAAGCATGTGTATGAAAAAAAAAATTACTTCCTCCCATGGTACTTGTTACTGCTTTCTTTGTTGTGCATGTTTGAAGACATTTTTTCTATTACATCAAATTCTAGTTCAAATTCTCGAACAAATTTCAATCCTCTAAGGCTACTTTTTTTCCCTATATTATTTACTTCCTCCCTCTTATTTGATCCTATGGGTTTATGGAATTGTAAGGGTTAATTTTAGTTATGTAAGCAGTAGGTCATCACACTTCTCTTACTTTTCGTTTCTTGTTTCTATCGTAATGAAATTTTTTCCGAATTAATTTTTCTACTTCATCGTCAGGACGCTCCAGTTTAACAGCTTCTCTTTCGAGGTATTAAGGTTCTTTTCCACTAAATCCTTTTGGGTCTTTTGTTTCAATCTTATTTGTGTTACTATACTGTAATATTTATTGACTTTTGCACAAAACTTCTTGTCCCGAATTGTGAATATAAACTTTTTATTAACAATTTTTTCCTTAATAAATTCTTTGCTTCTACATATCAATCATTACATTACTACCGAGCAATTTTAGGAAATGTCGACTTTAGAAAAATTTGAAAATTGCAGTTTTATCACAAATTAATTCTTATGCATATGTAGAACTAAGCTAGGAAAACATTATGAAAATTACATGTCCTCGTGTTCAACAATCTTGCCGGATAATAGTAGGTTACAAATAAAAAATTTGGGAATAGATCGAGAAAAGTCTAGAAGTAAGAATATGGTTGATGTAAAAAGAAATGTAACAAAATTAATTTCACAAAAACCTTGTAATGTATTTTATGGGGTGTTCTAATGCATTTTACAAACGATTTTACAAAAAATTAATTCTAAAAAATGTTTGTAATGAAATTTACAAAAGTCTAGAATTGTTTCCAAAGTCGAAAAATTTTAAATATGTCACATTCTGTATACTTTTCAAATTGAAAACAAATATCGAATTATAACAAAACATTGGGAATGAGAGTGACAAATAGAAGAGGGAACGGAGGAATTGACGGTTTTAACATGTTTGACAAGTGTTTTCTATTTTTAAAATGGAAGAGAGAAAAGTCGTTTTGATTTATATTAAGGATGAGTCAAGTATTTTTTATTTAGAAATTAGAATAGAGAGGTTTGTTTTTTTAAAAAAATTGAAGAGATAGAGAGAAACAAAAGAATGTGAACAATCTTATTTTCAACATGGACGAGAGAGCGAAGCAACATGGAAGAGAGAGACAACTTCATGGTCATAGTTTTTGGGTTGGGTATATATCCCTAAATTTGTTGGATAAAAAAATTTGTTAACTCAAAGCACATACATTTTTTTATTCCTATTGTTCACACAAGATTTTCACATAAATTTGATTCATGGAGTTGAACATGAGTTGATGTTGTATTTTTGTTGATTTGATGCGATGATCTCTAGAATTTGATCAAATTATTCTCTCTTGATTTAATGCTTACGCTTGATTTGAGGAAGCTGAGCACATGATGTTCTTGAAGTTGGAGTCTTGGAAGAAAGTTTGTATCTTCAAAGGAGCTTCAATCTTTGAGAAAAATTGGAGTCTTGAAAAAAAGCTCGTAGAAGTTCGAGTCTTGAAAGAAAGCTTTTATCTTCAAAGGAGCTTCAATCTTTGAGGACGATCGGCTTCAGAAGTTAGGAATTCTTCTAGCTCTTGGGAGAATTCTCTCTAGACTTTTTGGAGTAAAAAATTTCTAACATTTACAAATGAAGAGGACTCCTCTATTCATAGAGTTTTCTGGTGGGCTTTATGGGCTTGAGGCTGGTTGGTCCATGAACCAGATCCATGAACTCAATCACATTGGATTTGGGTCATATTTAGCCTTTGGGGTCAATTGAACTTAGCCCAAGTAAATAACATTTAATTGAACCAAAATAATTAACTTGATCCAACGGTTAGGATGAAAACATGTGGCATTATCAGAATTGGCCAATTTATGTTTTCAATTTTAATTTGGGACACATGTCAAATTTTTTAATTTGTCTCAAATTCAATTATTTGTACTTTTCATCATTAATTTAGTAAATGATGCGGCAATTTGTGATTGGTCTAAAAATTTCCTATTCAACACCCATGTCATAAGAGGTTCCATTATTACGTTTGAAGTTTGCTGATGTATTCGTAATTTTATTTTTAAAAAATGAACCATGTCTTGCTAGGTTTTGTAAAAATTTTCATGTTTCTAAATTAGGTAGCTCTATGATTTTTTAAAAACTAAATACCAAAACAAGTTACTTAACAGACCATGTATTGGAATAGGTTATTATACTTGAACTTGGCATGAATCAACAAGACATTACTACCATACTAATCGTGTTCACAACCTCCCAACGTTAGTTACTAGTGACGTTGGAGTTACTAATGAATGACAACAAGAAGATACAACATACACCATTCAACACTAGACATAGAATTAGGCGTTAGCCTAATCCATGAGTCCTACCTAGTTTGTCGTCATAGTACGAGAATGGCTAGAAGATGTTTTTGTCATTCTTTGCCACCTACCTAGGACTAGTATTAGACTAGCGTTGACGAAAATCGTAGATGTGGAGGAGATGGTGGCCATGTTCCTCCACGTACTAGCACATGACGTGAAGCATCGAGTCATTTAACAGGAGTTCGTGCGGTTTTGTGAGACAATTTCAGGCATTTCAACATAGTCTTGTTGTCAATTCTACGCCTGCATGACGAGCTATTGAAAAACCACAACCAGTAATGAGCAATTGCACAGATCCTCGATGGAAGTGGTTTGAGGTAGGATGTTTTTTCCATAGTCGTTATGTCACACCCCACCCTAAAGTCACTCTCTGCAACTAAATGGAGGCGTGCGGTCTAAACCCCAACGCATACCACACCATGTGATAACATTGAACACCTAGTAAGCGAAACAACTTCTCTACCAAACTTAAACGCAAACTTTAAACTCTGAGCGTACTTAACACAACGCAGCGAAAAAATATACAACTCAACTTTTAGCCTAGTTTTAAATACTTGAATTAGCTTTACTCTTCAACTACTACGCGATAGCCACAAGACAATGTAGCGGAAATAACACAAACTTCTCTTATTAAATAAACACTTTACACCAAGTACAAACAGATCTCAAGCTTTCTTTACAATAAGACTTAAACATAAATGTTAAGCCTTCTTCCCCTAGTACAAACAGAACTCAAGAAACGTTAGGCCTTCTTCCCCTTAACACGTAGCACCTCGCCTTATCATTTCGTTACTTGGCCTCAACGTCTGAACACCTAAGGAAGGGAAACTTAAAACGTAAGTTGAAGACTTAGTGAGTGAGAGTTCAGAAATACCTTTTTGGGGAATACAATACAATCACATAATCACATTTCATTTTCATAAACACAGGCTCACAATGCCTCTTTTCACAAATCACAGAAATCACACATTGGCTCTCTTATTCTTTTCCACCTAAGAATATGAATCATTCACTGAATCAAGAATATTGGAATTCACTTTCGCCAAAATCCTACATTTAAACTACGGTGATATTCACTCCATCCACAATATTTGGTATTTTTCCTGATTTATTTCTTGTTGCACTAGACGTCCACACTACGCCTCCACACATTATGTGTGCACCACTTAATAACTGCTCACACTATAGGAATATGGAAAATGGTTTACTAACACACAAGCAGCACATAGAAATCAATCATTTTCTCTTTTCAAATAACACATTAACAACAACATCTATAACAACAATATACATATATACATAACATGTTATGCATAACCACTGACTCAGAAGGAATGCTTTCGAAACACGACTTTCATTTGTAAACACATTCACAAACATCTTTTGCTTCACAAAACATTCATTTTACTTATAAATCTCACTTACAAAACACTTGGATTTTTTCTTCTTAGAACGTCTAATTCCTTCCTTTTCTCACCTGGTACTCTTCATCAAGCAGCTCGACATAGTAAAATTTTCAGAATAACCACACCTTCTCTAAATCCTTCAATTCTATTTATGCAATCTTTCAACCTTGTGAGTCATCTTTACTTCACTCGTGGCAGCTTACTACTTATCAGATCATGCAATTAATCTTAGGCTTAACACGTAATGAGCTGTTAACTTAGGATTAGACATTTCCCTTGAAATGCTAAACTTATCTTCTTGGGATGCTTAACACTTATTGTTTGACTTTTCTTTCCGCGTTACAACAGACCGTCTAACTCTTAACTTAGTCGCAAGCTTCTTCTCGCATCACAACCTTCACGTGATCTAGTCTCAACGCAATCTTCTTTTCTTAATATTTCTTTAGTACTTTACCAAAATAAACCTTTCAACAAGGCTTTTTTTTATTCAACAGAACTCCCTTTTTCTAGATCTGGGTCTCACACGTTACTTAGATGTGTCACATTTGTGCTCTACATATTCAATATTTTGCTACAAAGTAGAATTGCCATGGTCCATTAGATGGCACATGCATAAAGGTTAACGTGCTGGCAACCAATCATCCAAGATGTAGAACAGAAAGGGTGAAGTTTCCACAAACATCCGGGGCTATGTGATACTATAGGAGATTTTGTTTTTATCTTAGCCAGGTAGGAAGAATCTGCAGTCGACTCACGCATCCTTATATATGCTATTTCAAGATCGAACGACCTGAAGGTTCCAAAGGGTAACTACGTACACATACTTCCTTTAAAAAAATATTTTTAGTTTCCTTAATTACGACATTTAAAATCTTTGATATCCTAACAAGGTATTACTACCTATATGATGTCAGATACCCCAAGGCTAAATGTTTTCTAGCTCCATACAGAAAACAAAGATACCACCTATAAGAGTGGCGTAGTGTGGGTAATGCACCTACAACAACGAAAGAGTTCTTCGATCTATTAAAGGGTCGCTAGGTAATCCTTCGAGGAAAGTCTCACTACCCAGTCCAAGTCCAATATCACATTATAGTGGCATGTTGTCTACTGCATAACTTCATCAATAGAGAGATGATGAACGATAATATACCAGAGGATATCGATGAGGGTGATTTGACGTACACAATATCTGCAGATGACGACATTCACTACAATGAGACCTCGAACGAATGGAGTCAATGGAGGGATGAGCTAGCCAAAGAAATGTTCAATGAATGGGAGTTACGTAATCAGTACTACCCTTAGTTTATCATAGTATAGTCTTACGTATTTTGTTAATGATGGGCACTTTACTTGTTTTTGTCATACATTTAAAAAAAATCTAATGTATCTATGTACCTACTACATCAATGAAATCTGACAAATTACTTGAAGCATAATGTATTATGTTGGATGTTTTTATGCCTTGTGTAACTCGCTTGATTAACATGTTTAGGTTTATTTACTAGTATGGAAAATTCTTCTCGGACCCCAAAATGTTGGGATTTATGTCCTAAAACTCGTAGATTGTAAATATAATCCATTGACCGTTATTAATAAAGTGTTATTTTCATAATTTCAATAAATGTTATTGATTATATTATTAGTTTTGTCAGAATAACCCAAATCCAATAAACTAACATCCTAAGTTGTTTGATGAGTCTTGAACAGTATGCAGAGACATACAGGGATCTGTTAGGATTTATGTCCTAAAACTCATATATTGTAAATATAATCCATTGACCGTTATTAATAAAGTGTTATTATTGTAATAATTGTTATTGATTAAATTATTAGTTTTGTCTTAATAACCCAAATCCAATCAACTAACATCCTAAGCTGTTTAATGGGTCTTGAACAATATGTAGAGACATATAGGGATCAATGTTCAAGATCATCTTAAAGGGTCTATAGTATAGGAATAAGGTTGGATACCTTATTCTGGTAACACGATGAATACGGCTCACTTTGTATTTGATACAAACGCAATGATCCAACGCGTTCATGTAGTTGACATGCGAGTGAGGGTATCCTATGTGATGAATTTCATAAAACCGGACCGCAAAATAGTAACAACTATATGTAACTCCGTTAACTAGTTAGGTTTTTATTTCACTAGGATGACCTAGGTAACTTAGTCTTAATCCTGAGTATGTTATGAACTTCTGTTCGCGAGGGATTGTCCTTTGATTTGTACGGGTGAGAGTGGCCAGATCGCCCACTCAATAAGCATATCATTTGGGAGACAAGATCGAGTGGGGAGCTGGAAACATAATTACACAAGATGGAATTCACTCCTTCCCTACTTTAGGGTAAGTAGATAAGTGTTCCCTTAAATAGTGTCTCCAGGTCTTGAACAAAGTGCCCAACCCTCTCTATGGCACAAGAGGAGTTTCTGTTTATTCATAGGATCATAAACAAAGTGTTCATAGGAGGAGCACTGGTATTTAAGGATTAGAGGTAACCTAGGGGTAAAACGGTTATTTGACCCAGCTGGTGTTACGAACACTCGTGAAGGACGAACTTACTGTTATTGGTCTATATCTGTGCACACAGAAATATATCTACAGTGAGAAGAGTTCAGCTGTGAGTCTTTAGTGGAGTGTACACACAGTTAACTAGTATTGATTAATGTGGTTACTGAGTTTAGCCAATTAATCTCAGATCGTTGTAGCTTCTGATCTGTAGGTCCATTAGATCCCCTTCTTAGCTCGTAAAGAGTAATGGGATTTATTTATATTGGTTGTAATTTGAAATGTTCAAAATTACTTTGGAAACTAGTTTAATGTATAGTGATACATTATAATATAAAGTTTGTGAAACTTTGTTATATAAATTTAATTTTGGATATGATTCAAAATTAATTATGAGAGATAAAACTGTTGAATATGAAATTTTGAGACGAATCACAAATTGCTACATCATTTATTAAATTAATGATAAAAAGTGCAAATAATTGAATTTGAGACTAATTAAAATTGACATGTATCCCAAATTAAAAATTGAAAACATAAATTGGCCAATTCTAATATGCCACATGTTTTCACCCTAACCATTGGATCAAGTTAATTATTTTGGTTCAATTAAATATTATTTACTTGGACTAAGTTCAATTAAGCCCAAAAATAAGCTTAATTGAGCCCAAAGACTAAATATAACCCAAATCCATGTGGTTGAGCTCATGGGTCTGGTCCATGGACCAACCAGGCTCAAGCCCATAAAGTCCACCAGAGAACTCTATAAATAGAGGAGTTCTCCTCATTTGTAAGGGGTTGGAAATTTTGACTCCACAAGGTCTAGAGAGAATTCTCCCAAGAGCTAGAAGATTCCTAACTCCCGAAGTCGACCATCCTTGAAGATTGAAGCTCCTTTGAAGTTACAAAGTTTTCTTCCAAGACTCCAACTTCTCTCGAAGATTGAAGCTTCTTTGAAGATACAAACTTTCTTCCAAGACTCAAACTTCAAGAACATCACGTGCTCCGCTTTTTCAAATCAAGCGTAAGCATCTACTCGAGAGAGAATCAGAGGATCAAATTCTAGAGATCGAACCACATCGCATCAAATCAACAAAAATACAGCATCAACTCAAGTTTAACTCCACGAATCAAGTTTCTCAGGAAATCTCGTGCGAACAAAAACATTTGAATAAGTTTAAATATTAATTTAATATGAATTGGATCCATATTAAAGTTATTGGCTATGAGAGAAACGTATATTTGAATATGATTCAAATTTAATTTAAGTTAAATATAAGATATTTAATGGGGCATTTTTAAAAATAGGAAAATAAATTAAAATATTTACAAGCTATAACAAAATTTTGGATTCCATCACTTATAGTCTTCTATCACTATAGCATATCAATGACTATCAGTGATAGAATTTGCTATAGGTTGTAAATATTTTGTAAAATCTACTATTTTTAAAAATTTCTCATATTTAATTTAGCTATTAATTAATTAGAGAATTAATTAATAATTTAATTTTATTTAATTAAATCTATAAGATATTGCAGAGATATTCATTTAAATAAGATTTGAATGAATTATTAATTAAATATGATTTAATTAATTATATTAATATAAATATATAAGATATTGAAAAGATATTCATTCAAATAAGAATTGAATGAAATATTAATTAAATATGATTTAATTAATTATATTAATATAAATCTATAAGATATTGGAGAAATATTTATTGAAATAAGATTTGAATGAAATATTAATTAAATATGATTTAATTAATTATTAACTAATTGATTAATTGTTAATTAATTAGTAGATTTGATAATTGAATCTCATGATTCTCTCCTACTCCATTTTCTATTCCAAGAAGGAAAGAGAGTTATAAACATCTAGAAGAAAACAGTTTTCTTCAACGAAATTCTTCAAGAAAAAAGCCAAGGCTTTTTCTCTCTGCAAAAAGAAAAGAGTTTCTTTAAAATATCTCTAAACCTTTTCCCATCCCAATTGGTTCCCACAAACCAATCTCATCTCAGAGAATAGGAAGGTCTCCGATGGGTGGTGTCCCAATTCGGTGATTTGTAGATTCAGAGACAATATCGAAAGTAAGTTCTCTCTATCTTTTAATTTAAAAGCATGCTTATTTTTTATTTAAAATTTTACCAATGTACTGGTATTTTAAGATTCCCAAATTAATTTGAGGAACGGTTCTTTAAATTCTTCCGTTGCCATAGGGCTTTTATCCCTTCAGGATCAATGTTCGAGATCAGCTTGAAGGGTTTATAGTATAAGAATAAGGTTGGGTACCTTATCTTGGTAACACTGTGGATATGGCTCACTTTGTTTTTGATACAAACACAATGATCCAACGCGTTCGTGTAGTGAGTGAGGGTATCCTACGCAATGAGTTTGCATAAGATCAGACTGCAAAATAGTAACCACTAGATGTAACTCCGTTAACTAGTTAGGTTTCTATTTCACTAGGATGACCTAGGTAACTTAGTCTTAATCCTGTGTGTATTAGAAACTCCTGTTCATGAAGGATTCTTCTCTGATTTGTACAGGTGAGAGTGACTAGATCACTGACTCAATAAGCTTATCATTTTGGGAACTAGATTGAATGGGGAGTTGGAAACATAATTACACAAGATGGAATTCACTCCTTCCCTACTTTAGGGTAAGTAGATAAGTGTTTCTTTAAATGATGTCACCAGGACTTGAACAAAGGGTCTTACCCTCTCTATGACACAAGAGAGGTTTCTATTTATTGGTAGGACTATAAACAGGTTGTTCATTAGAGGAGCACTGGTATTTAAGGATTAGAGGTAACCTAGGGGTAAAACGGTTATTTGACCCAGCTGGTGTTACGAACACTCGTGAATGACTAACTTACTGTTATTGGTCTATATCCATAGACATAGAAATATATCTACTGTGAGAAGAGTTTGGTTGTGAGTCTTGAGTGGAGTGTAAGCACAGTAAACGAATATTTATTAATGTAGTTAATGAGTTTAGCCAATTAATCTCATATCGTTGTAGATTCTGATCTGTAGGTCCATTAGGTCCCTTTCCTAGTTCGTAAAGGGTAATGAGATTTATTTACATTGGTTGTAATTTGAAATGTTCAAAATTACTTTGGGAATTAGTTTAATGTATAGTGATACTTATAATATAAAGTTTATCAAACTTTATTATATAAATTTAATTTTGGATATGATTCAAAATTAATTTATAAGAGAAAAATATTTGAATGAGTTCAAATATTAATTTAATGTGAATTGGATTCATATTAAAATTGTTGGTTACGAGAGAAACTTATATTTGAATATGATTCAAATTTAATTGAAGTTAAATATAGGGGAATTTTTAAAAATAGTAGATTTTACAAAATATTTACAACCTATAGTAAATTCTATCACTGATAGTCATTGATATGCTATAATGATAAAAATCTATGAATGATAAAATCCAAAATTTTGCTATAGTTTGTAAATATTTTATTTTATTTTGCTATTTTTAAAAATGCCCCTTAAATATAAGATATTTAATTTAGCTATTAATTAATTAGAGAATTAATTAATATGTTAGTTTTATTTTATTAAATTAAATTAAATTAATATAAAACTATAAGATATTGAAGAGATATTCATTAAATAAGATTTAAATAAAATATTAATTAAATATGATTTAATTAATTGATTAATCGTTAATTAATTAGTAGATTTGAAATTTCTATTAATATAATATTTTTAAATTAGTATAATCTCATGATTCTCTCATACTCCCTTTCCTATTCCAGGAAGGAAAGAGAGTTATAAATACGCAGAAGAAAATAGTTTTTTCTTCAACTAATAATTTTACTTTTCTGCAAAAGAGTTTCTCTAAAAAATCTCTAAACTTTTCTCATCCCAATTGATTCTCACAAACGAATTTCATCCCAGAGGATAGGAAGGTCTTTGACGGATGGTGTCTTAATTTGAAAATTTATTTTGTAGATTCAGAGACGTCAAACAAGTAAGTTTTTCTTTCTCTAATCTATAATTAGAAAGCATCCTTAGCCTTTAAGCTTTAATAAAAAAAATTGTTTCTATATTATTTTGCCAATGTACTTGTATTTTGAGATTTCCAAATTAAATTAAAGAATACTTTTGCAAAAAAATTCGGTGCCAAGGGCTTTTATCCCTTCACGAAAGACATCTGGACGAAAGAGGAAGAATCCATCCTGATTGATTGCTTGGTGAAATTAGTCTATGTTGATGGCTGGAAGTTAAACAACGGGACCTTTAGACCTAGGTACCTGACACAGCTACAAAGAATGATGGCTGCCAGGATGCAACATCTAGGGTTCCTCAACTATTGACTGTCACATAAAGACCCTCAAGAGAATGTTCCAGGTCATAGTAGAAATGCGCGGACCATCATGAAGTGGCTTTGGTTGGAATGATGAATTCAAGTGCATCATCGCTAAGAAGGAATTATGCGACAATTGACAATTTATTTAAACATTTCCACAAAGTCATCCAACCGCCAAGGGCCTTCTAAACAAATATTTTCTTTATTACGTCGACCTGTGCTACGTGTTTGGGAAAGATCGTGCTACGGGACACGTGTAGAGTCATTTGTCGATGTGGGGTCGAATGTGCCTGTAGGGTACAAAAAAATTTCCGCTGACAATGGAAATGATTCGGAGATCCCTATGATGTATAATCAGGGACTAGATATGTCGCCTAACGACATAATGGGCACACGACCTGGTCGCTCAAGTGAGAGTATGAATGCTTAAAGTGAAAGCAAGACGAAGCAGAAAGGCCAGACGGCTGAAACTGTGAAAATCATTCGCAATGCAATGGAATATGAGAATGACCATTTGAAGGCCATTGTAGAATGGCCGAATGTACAATGTCAAGAAGAGAAGGCCTCCTGTGCAGAATTTGTGAAACAGTTGTAGGGAATCAATGAACTAAGCACCCGCGATAGGGTACACCTTATGCGGATAATAATGTGCAATGTCAATGACATGAAATCATTCTTGGAGATACCCGACGAGCTTAAATTAGACTACTACACGGTCATGCTCGAAGATAATGCTTAATTGATTTTCAATTTTCTTCTTTTGTCTCGTCTGTCTGTTGGTTCATCTAGTTTAATGCATTTGTCTTCTTTTCATAATCTATTGTAAAAAAAAAATTGTATGAAGCTTTTGTATATTAATGAAGTTATGTTCGAGAAAATGCGTATTTGAAATGTCTTCAGCATTGCTTTATTACCAAAGTTACAAATAGTAGAGATGTGCTTCAACTAGTATGGCGCACAATTTAATGACGATGTAAGCATTATGTCGAGATTAGTTGAAATTTAATGGAGTAAGAAATTTTAATAATAGTAGTTTGTGTTTACATGTTTTCCATTACATGTGTACGACAAGAAAAAAAAGTGGTGAAAAGTAACGATTTAAGCTAGATTTTATTAAATGAACATCGTAATTAAGAAGATTAAGGAAAAAGTATTTTTTTTTAAAAAAATATTGCAATTCATGACAAATATATATGCATGAAAAAAGAGATTAGTGGAAACGCAAGATCGAAGCTTAAATTATTGCTATGAACTTCGTAATTTTGTTTACTTTATTCGATGTACAATATATATGAATGAAAAAAAATCATGAAACATCAAGATTGATGCTAAATTTATTTAATCAATATCATAATTAAAATTATTTAACAAAATCAATTTATGAAAATTGTGTATTGCATTTACAATATATATTTTAGAAAAAAAAGTAGTGAAAAACCCAGGTTGTAATAGTCTGCACCCTAAACACAGTTTATAATAACACAGATTCTAATAGTCTGCATCCCAAATGCACACTATCAAAACAAGTTATAATAGTCTACACCCAAACACAGACTACTAAAACAGACTATAATAGTCTGCGCCCCAAACGCAGACTATCATAACACAAAGTATAATAGTCTGCACCCCCTAAGGGTTATTGTAATGATATGCCATAAAAAACACAAATGAAATCCTGTGATTACAAGTTTAATCCTTAAACTTTCAAACATTGAATATATTTTATTTTGTGTTTAATAGATCTACGAATTTTAAATGTATATAAATATAATAAACTCTTATACTTTAAATTTTGTCAAAAATTTTAAGGCCCTGATTGCATACTACCAACGTGATAAAGGTCTTGCGATAAGGATAATGTGTGGAGAGATTTTTGTTGGTAGAACACGTTTTGTGAAAGAATTATGTGATGAAAAGACCACTACGTGGACAGAGTTAAATGGCAGACAAATGGATGAGTTGAGCTACTTCACCTAGAAATAGTGATGTGACCCAGATGTTAGTAGGTCGGTGATTAATTTGACCCGGTCTCCCAATCAGAATTCAAGATAAGAGGTTGACAGAGGCACTTGCTTTTTTAGATTGGACCACTTCTCTCCGCCAACAGGAGATATCATTCTAGCATGGGAAAACTTTCCGAAGAGATCTATAAAGAAGGGAATTCGGGTCATTTGAAGTTTCTTATACCATGAGTTTCCTAAGAAATAACTGGGAAAGTATCGAATGACTCAAAACAAGGAACAAGCTCATTACCAACAAGGATTTCGATAAGTGTAAGGGAAACTTTTTGTCGAGGAAGTTAGGCTAGGAGCTAGTCGAAAGTGACTGTGAGTGGTTCTTCTTATTAAAAAGGATTTCTCAAAAGTATTTAAATCCTTAAACCTATTTCTATGAAAACTATGTTGATATTAAGTTCCTTTCGCTTCCAAAGTCTCAAAATGTGTGACACGTGAATGAAACTAAAAGACTAGAATGAGGAAATAAACTACTTAAATAGAATGGGGTGTGAACTTCCAAAAGGAAGATGTTTTGAAAAACAATTTCTTTGGACTTTATATGGTAAATATATCGTAACATGTGATACGAGACCTGTGTTATTTAGGATGTTGGTATCATTTGAAAATGGAAATGCTTATGTAATGTTAAAAAGTTAAAATGAGACTATCCTTGTACCCTATGTGATATAATGTCTTATCCTTGTTGTGTGATTGCTTGATAGTTGTGTGTTATTACTACTGTTGTGAAGTCAATCCCACTCAACAGTTGGTTGGTAACTCCATGGACTTAGGGAAAAGGTAAAATGCAATGTTGTGCATGCATATCTACTTCTAAACAACAAAGATTTAGAAACTTGGAAAATAGTGTTGTTGCCTATGTTGATGTCTCATTCTACATGATGCATCATTTATCAAGATCATTGCATGCAAAATGTTCGATGAAGTTCTCTTCATCATGTTCTTCTAAGTCCTCGTCGCATACACGTTTTTCTACTGCTTGCCCAAGTGTAAGTGAAACAATAGATTTTCCTAGATGATCCAAAGTTGGACATAGGGAGTTGATATCAAAGTTTAGTTCTAGAATCTACTTATCCATCAGGCAGTATAAAACAATAACTATACAGTATGAAAGAGTGTAAGTTTAACCTATATCTACTTATGTACACTAGAAAACGTTGTAAAGATGATTTAATGAACCTGGTTGTAAGAAAGGCGTGTAAGAATTAACTAACTTGTATTAAGGAAGGGGGTAAAGGAATGTCTAGTGCTATCAGGCGAATATGGTAGAAGAAAGCTTTAATGCGATATGACTTAACTAGTTTATGATTAAGACGAGCTCCTCTCAGAGTCTTTAAATGCCACACTTGGTCTCCTTTCGGAATTCAAATGACTAAGCTCAACGAAACAAGGTACATTTAAAAAAGTTTACTTTTAAGAGTTATAGAGCTTAGTGTTTAAGGGCAATAACCTCTTTACGCCTAATGCCCACACTTGTTCTCTTGTCGGGACAAAAATGATGGAAGTTATCTCGTCAAGGTAGAGTTTGTCTCTAAACTCCTCCTTGCGTCGTTAACCTATCCTTGCTACTTACCCTCTCGAGTAGTTGGCGATTTACACTAGCCAAGTGATGAAAATAACTCACTTAATGTGATAAGAATAATAAGCAAAACTTCCTATCAAGAATCTATCATATATCCTAAACTACAAATAACACAAGGACAGATGAACAATAAAGATATGGATGGATTGAAAAGGTGTAAATATACATTTCATTAAAAAAATGTAGGCCTTCGGCCACTATACAATATGAACACATATAGTGTCACGAAATACAAAAATGGAAAGAATAGATTTGACATTACAAGTTAGGGGGAGAAGAGAGTTGGGATCTTCTTCACTCATACTATAAGCTTTCACTCTACAGACTAATCGGAAAAGATGAAGAAGTGCTTTACAGATAGTGGGAAGGCTATTCCTTGCCACTAACTCTTTAGGATTCTACCTACCTCTTCAGGCATACGAATGACGATCCATTTAGAAGTTGCTCTTTTCTTGGTAAGGATGGAGTTCCTTTCTATAGTCAAATTTAGGCGAAAAATCTAGTCTTCTAAGCACGTTAGTGTCAAAAGTTTCTTCTTTCGTCAAGTTACATCACTCCATCTATCACTTTTGTCTTTTAACTAACCTCTTCTCGCATTCTGATATGGTCTTCTCGTCTAGTCTTTGCGCTAGTTCCTCTGCGATTCGTTATCTTATTCTTTTGTGCTTTATCATGTGTTAAGACACTAAAACGAGAATGAAACAGACATAGATACTTATGTAAAGTGTAATTCTAAATATTTATGCATTTACAACATAAGTAATGCGTTTTGATACACTTTCTATGCATTTTGGTCTCATTATTCTATCTAAAAGGTCATAATAACTTATATTTCTACAAGTTATCAATGATCTAGGATAAGATGCTCTATTCTTGCCATGTGATTTGAAATAGAATGTCTTATTCATGCTGTGTGATCTTGAATAGGATGCCTCATACTCATTGTGTGACATGGTATGGGATGTCCATTTGCTTGTTGTGTGATCTGGTAGTGGAAGACATGTTATGTGTAAGAGAATTGTTGGTACTTGCCTGTGCGTTGAGATTTCTCCGCATGGCTATAACATGGCAAAAGAGTGTGGTAAATGCTTTAGCCAAGGAGTGGGTACACAAAAAAAATAAAATTAAATATGCAGGATAAATCTATATGATAAACTTGAAATGGTTGGCTTACATTCTTCTATAATGCTTGTTCCGGTAAATGGCCATGTGTCGATAAGGCAAACTTAATTTAAGTAAAGCGCTTGATAAAAGATCCTACTCACTAGACGTTTTCATCTAACCTTTCAAATATTTTGTTTCTAGGTAGTGAAGAACATCCGACATTGAACTTGTTGTCTTGATAGTCTTTCATGCCTCCTTAATCGCATCGTTTGAGTAGTGGCCACTGTTATCTCGTATAGCATGTAGAAGCTAGGCGAGAAAAGTCAAGTCGCTGTTTTGAGTCTGTATTTCATTTTGAAAGACTTGTGTACTAAGAATCAAATGTACCCTTGCAATTTTTTGTCAATGATGTTTTCTTGTCTCATTCAAGTTCAAAATGGCCCGAGGTGTGGCATGAATTCAACTGACATCATTCCCTTTCTGAACAACACTAGTTGACTCCAACTAATGATTCTTTACTATGCTAAAAAACTTGAGTAGTTTAAGAACTCATGTAGCAGAACTACAAGTAACAAACATAAGCAAACTTCTTACATTATGTTTAAAGTAGTCGATGCTAGATGCCATTAATTACATACTACACTTACAAACCAAACAGAAATCAAACAATTGCACTTAGCCTTATGCAAAACCATGTACATGAAAGGGTTTAAACTAAAACTGGCCCTTAATAACTAAACTATCAACAACTTCACACAGTAGTGTGAAGACAACGGTCAGGTTCTCGGATCATGACCTCTACCTGGAAAGTGGAAAAAACATTTGGAAAGGGTGAGCTAAAAAACCCAGTGAGTGATGATTTTATAAAACATGCTTTAAAAACGATTTAACTTTAAATCATTGGCTTTTACACAAATAAATCATAAAACATAGCAATAAAACTTTTTCTACTTTTAAATGTATACCACATGAATCACAAGGACGGAATCATAGACACTCTGGTGGGTCCTCATCCTGTGATGTGATATTTAAGAGATAGAAACTAGGCATCAGTATCTCGCTATAGCTACAATGAGATGGAAACTAGGTATTCGTACATGCCCTCATCCTTTAAGATGGAAAACTAGGCATCTATAGACTCTCAACTCATTTATCTGTCCCATTGATGGAAACTAGGTATCTATTGAATACCCTCATCAAAGGAACCTCTATGCACAGGCTATATCCCCCAAAGGTTGCTATATACACCGAACGGTATAGTCTAAAACATTATGAAATCATTCTTTAACTTAAATACTTATCATAAAATGACTTGCTTATAAATCTCATCAGAAACACATGCTTAACAAATATTTATCAAATCTCATGCATTGGAAACATTTTCTTAATTAGTGGACTCATGTATTCATACACCAAAGCATACTTAAAACATTTTATAGATAATTATATTCAGAAATGAACATTAAATTCACTTTATCACACACAAATCATAAGTTGAAATGACTTTAATAAATTCATTTTTTACTCACAAATCATAAGTTGAAATGACTTTAATAAATTTATTTTTCACTCACAGATCGTAGCTCAAAACCGCGGCTTATAAACTTGTCTAATCTCTTCTTGACTTGAAATAATGGGAAATAATTCCATCCTTTAGTCGTAAAAACCTCAAAACTTTGCTTAAAATTTCCCAAAATATCAAAAACAGCCCAAGCCACACACATTGAATTGTCCTCACTAACCTCACAAGAGGTTTGCCGCGCGCACTGGGCATGCTCGCGTGCTAACCTCACTCACAGGCACGCACGATCTCCCATACGCAGCCTTCATAACGTGCTTCCTTGGCTGCTCGTTCGTTACGCACAGGCCATGCGTCCAACACTAGTCTAAACGCAACGCTAACCTCCTTTAACCTAAAACGCACACCAATCTCACCTAGCAACCTTTGACACTCGACCAACAACCTCTACTGCCCAGAAACTCATAATTTGATCAGAACCTTACTTCTACTTTAGAACTTTATAACATAAAATCTAAAACTCAAATGGAAATACTTTCTTCAACAAAGTTGCTCTAAAATGACTTAGATTTCTTACCTCAAAATTTCATAATTAAATTTCAAAAAATGGGTTCTGTAGCCCACTTTGAATGCACCTTTCTCAAATTCATGAGAAATGTCCTTCTCACCTTCTCTTGATCAAAATGCAAACCTCCTTAAATCCAAAACGCACATCAAGCCTCACTCACAAACTAGACATAATTTATGAACTTTCAAGACCAATTGAGTTAGTTGTGAGAAACACTTTGCTGAAGTTAGCTATTTATAGAAAGCCTTGCATGAAATTATCTTAACACCTCAGAGCCCATTTGGTAACGTTCTCGTTTTCTGTTTTCTATTTTTGTTTTTATTTTTTAAGAAACAGAGGTGTTTGGTAACGTTCCCTGCTTTTCGTTCTAAAAAAAAGTAGAAACGTTTCTCATTTTATAAGGAATTATTGGGAGAAAAATAGTAGTTTCTCATATTCCGTTTCTCAATTATTTTTATTGGTTTTCTTTTTCTTTTCCTTTTTCTCAATTATTTCTATTGGTTTCATTTTTCTTTTTCTCAATTATTTTTATCGGCTTTCTTTTCCTTTTTCTCAATTATTTTTATGGGTTTCTTTTTCCTTTTCCTTTTTTCTCAATTATATTTAGTGGTTTTCCTTGTCTTTTCTCAATTATTTTTCTATTTTATTTTCCATTTTTCCACGCAATTTTCTTTTTCTTCCTCTTATTTCCATCTTCTTCCCCAAATAACCACTCTCCACGTGGCTTTCTTTTTCTTCCCATCTTATCTCCATCGTCTTCTCCAAATAGCCATTGTCTTCCTCTTCCTCTCATTTTCTTCGTCATCTTCTTCGTCATCTTCCTCCTCACATCTCATTGTCTTCCTCTACATGACATCTTCCTCTTCATCGGATCTGGGTTTTCCTCTTTCTATTCACACGAATATGGGTTTTTGCTGTGGGTTTTCGTCGAATCTATGTTTCGCTGTGGGTCTTTGTCTTCCTCTTTGACGTGGATTTTAGTCCTCTTCTTCATTGTGGGTTTTCGTTTTCCTCCTCGTCAGCTTTGTCTTTCAAATCTCAATCTTCATCTTGATCTCTATAAGATTACTAGAAAACCTTATATAGGTTTGATAAAGTGAGTGGTGTAATGTTTAATTGAATTAGATGTGAATAAAATAACATTAATAAAATATAAAATAAATTTCGAAGAAAATAAGGAAACAATAAACAGTTATCAAACACATTCATGTTTCTTGTTCTTAAAAAAGAAGAAACAGGGAACAGGGAACAAGAAACAGAAACGTTACCAAACGAGCCCTTAATGATCTTGCCTAATCCACCCTTAAACCTTCTTAGGACACCTCAAACTACCTTTCCACCTCAAAATGCATGTTAATAATATTAAGACACTTGGATTAACTTTAAACCGCTTGCTTTAAGCTTGCCACATACATGTCCAAGCTCATAGCTAACCTCTTAGTCCATATTGCATAGCCTTTCATCAAAATGCCAAACCAAAATACTCAAGCTCCTTGACAAGTTCAAAACGCCAAGATCAAACGCCAACTAACCTCTCTTGGCCTTGTCGTAAATCTCTAAACACGTCTCTACACCAAGTCTTCACCCCAACTAACCTCTAACCAAGCTTTCTTGTCACACCCCCTCCCGGACTACCTGCTAGCTTAGATCGAAAGACGGCGTGAAGCCGACAGACATTGCTTTTCTCTATCTGTATCTGTCGACTCTGCTGAAATTTTTAACGTGATAAACTTGCTAATCTAGTATATAAACTATTGTACATGCAACATAACACAGCGGATCCTATACTAATCATATACATATATGAAGTGTAGCCCAAAAATAACTGATTTCACGAGTAAACCTGGAGACACTTTAACCAAAACATAACCAACAAAGGTTTATACAATCTCAGCTCCTAAAGCTCACACAAACTGTAGAGTATCTAAATCAAACTAAGATATATACATCACAACACAACAGGCTCTATACACAACTCTAACCACATACTGGCAATCGATATCGGAGCTTCAGCAGACTAAGGCAGTTTATCAGGCACTGGGAACTCGATCTCTACAGTCTAAGACTAGTTTCCCGATGTGTAAATTCGACCTATTTCCTCTTGGCCTCAAGACATGTAAATCTGATTCCCTGTGTATAATCTCAGGTGTCCCTCGAAATTGAACCACTCCAACAATCGTGCGACAACGACCCCTTTAACTTGTCCCTGCAATTTAACTTATTTTTAGTCGTTTTTGGTTCACGGTTTCTACAGAAAAGTTGTAGTAAACTGAATAATCTTTCTAACCATACCAAATAGAGATTCTAACTCCATCGGTACACCCTGAAACACAAAACAAACCAGAGATTTCCTAATTTCGCGTGAAAACCACCTGCCCTGTTTTCTTTGTCAAAATTCACTCAATGAACATCAGAATTGGCTCAAGCTTTCTTCATAAAGTTTGTTTGAAAATGAATTAGATTTTCAGTAAATTTAAACCTCGCCTCTTAATTCTGTTTGTGTAGCTCGGAATCAATAAAACACTAGAGATGTGCTTAGTGAAGTATAGAGAAGTTGATCTTGCAAACTCCTTGTGTTCTTCAACCAACACTTCTTGAGTTTCTTCTTCTTCCTCTCTCAGCCTTCTTCCCTTTGAAGTCTCTTTGAAATTTGGTGCAGAAATGGTGAAGAAAGTGGTGAAGAAAGGAATTGAAATAACATTGGCGGTGGATGGGTTTAAATCATGAGAAATTTTGCACCGAATGAATTTCCTCCTTCCTTCTTTCTTTTGTCTTAACTTTACTTAATGAAAACCAATAAATATATTATATTATATATATATATACTTAATTTCCATTTTTCTTTTATTCCTTTCACATATATTAAATAAAATAAAATTGACCAAGAAAATACCGGGTTTACATTTCTTGCCTACACAAAATGCCCAAATAACCTCTCAAACTACTCTTCTCGCCTAGTCGTCGATCAAAACGCCAAACCTTAGAGGGTTTTCCTACTCTTCTCAGCCATACACAAAATGCAAAGATAACCTCTAAATACGTTATCTTCTATTCCTTTGCCGCTTAGCAAGCATCCTACACGTCCACACTAACCTCTTTAGAGGTTTTCTTCTTCTCTTGGTCATCCAATAAAACCTCTAAAAGCCTAAGCCAAAGCCAAAACGTCAAACGCCAAACTTCCATACTTAGCCAATTTTTCTCTTCTTTTTCAAACTAATCTCTTATCTTTTAAACCTTAACAACTTAGCCTTCCCTTTTTCCACTTACCATGACACAAAACTAACACTTCCTTTTATTAACATCACTTAAAACCAAAGCCTTTCAAGCTCTTAAAAAAATCTAAGTTTCTTAGGGTTCGGGGTTTACACTATCCCATAGTCTGCTTCAATGGAGAAAGCATTGACATTCAATACTCCAAATGGTCCTTTGTCTCTTATATTAGTATACGGCAGATAAAATTGAGGATGAACCAACCTTATCCATTCTTGTACATCAAGAATGAATGATTGTTGAATCTTTGATGCCTTAGATCTTGTAATTGGTCCTTCTAGAACATGTGAAATACCATGATTCTCATCATTTCATCTTCGAGTTGACAGTTTGCAAACCCTAATGTCCTATTTCCAAACAGAAATTTCATCTTCAAGCCCTGAAACTCCATCCATAATCTTGCATCTTCAAACAAAAATTACTCAAAATTTCATCTTCAAACTACTAAATCTCCAAACCGTAACATTCCATCTTCAACCTTTAGACGCCAACTATCACTTCAACATACAACATCCGAAGAACTAAAGAGCTACAAAATTCCTTCTAACAATTTTTTATCTAAAAAAGCAAAAGACTTGATTGTTTTTATCATTTTCTTCATTTTAAAGAGAAATATGTAAGTTATATTACACATTATTTGATTATTTATTTAATAATATATATGGAGAGTTGGGGCGATTTTATCTAAAAGCACAAGATTTGGGGGCTATTTTGTTGGGAAAAAAAACATAATACATAAATCTATCTAAGCACACTTTATTCTAGATTAAGCACACTTTATTCTTCCTATAATTAAAAGGGATGAAAGACAAGAAGACGATGATAAATAAAAGAAGCATTTATCGGTTGGAAATAATGATTTTAATTAACATTGAAATTAGGAGGATAAATATTTAAACCAATTACTAATTACAACCCTTGAATATTGTTAATATTAATTGAATCCATAACAAATAAATATGATAATTAATAGAATATGTTATTTTGAAATTTAAAACAACTCTTAAAAGTCATATTTAGAGTCTAAGATTAGAAAATTAAAACAACTACTAAACTTGTTTAAATATTGAAACAAACTATTAAATTCCGAGATCTTAGGAAATAAAAAGTTACGATTTTATACAAATTGAAAATTAATTACTTGTCTCATAAGTGCATAAATCGAATAAATTGTAATTCAATGAGGCACATATCCAAGCAACTAATTACAATATCATAAACGCAAATATTGAAATAATTATACAGGGACATTTTAGTACTTGAGAAACATGATACGACATATGACATCCATGGATTTTGGTAAAAATCAAAAGAATAATGTGATTTACCATATATCAAAATCAAACTTAAATTGATGGTGCTTGATTTTCCCTAAAATTAAATGTCATGAAAAAGAGAGAAAAAAAAATAGATGACGTTGGATTATGTTATTTGGCTAGGTTTTAACGCTTTATTGGGATGGAACAACAAATATAGAGATCAATTTAATTAAACAAAAGACCAAAGAAATAAGTAGTGGATGTAGTTGTCCTATGTTTCAACCTTAATTCTATAATGGGATTTGATTTAACAAATGGAAGATAAAGTTATTGCATGTATTTGGACTATACTTCGAAATAACTAAGAAAAAATCCAATCTAATTGAACATGACATAAATTGGTCGACATATTCACTGTAAATTTTACTTACATAGTAGACACCTTTGTTAGTTTAAAAATCAAATAAACACTACCCAAACAAAAATAGAAAATAGAAAAGTCTTAAAAGAAAAATCATTTTAAATGATAAAACTTTTGAAAGATATTTATAAATATAATAAAATATTACAATCCTACGTGATAAGATCACAATATACAATCATGATACAAATATACACTATAGTCTACATTTACCTAACGTATAATTCATCTTATTTAGCTATATTTTACAAATATTTTGTTTAGTTTTATTATATTTAAAAATAGACCAAATAAAAATATAGATTCAATATGACAAAATTTGAAAGCATCTAATAAATCTATAAAGTTTTAAA
Organism: Cucumis hystrix; assembly: GCA_025688845.1. Taxonomy (NCBI): domain Eukaryota; kingdom Viridiplantae; phylum Streptophyta; class Magnoliopsida; order Cucurbitales; family Cucurbitaceae; genus Cucumis; species Cucumis hystrix. Next base: position 16,051,537 of record CM046886.1, on the reverse strand, counting down.
TACTTTTATATGATAAGTCCTAGTTAGACACAAACTTGATTAGAGAACAAACTTATAATCTAATTTTTTTTTTCTATTATTATTTATAACTTGAAAGAAATGCAAGAAGAAACAAAACAAGAAAATTACATTATTGACAAGTAAAATTTGACGGTCTAAGACCATTGTACTAACTATCATCGACATCCTCACTTTACTTTGATATACTTTACATCCCTCATATCTTTAACCTTCACAAGTAAATGAAAATGGCTGAAAATAAAAAATAAAAGGGATATATTTACATTTTCTTTTTCTCTCTTCCTCTATGGTAAAGCTCACAAATCCATGGGGAAAAAATAATATTAAAAAGGACTTATACTCTCACATGAACTTAACATCAAAAGTTCCTCCAAATACTCTGTTCCCAAATCTTCCAAAATCACCACATTGTTCTTTTTCTTCATCTTCTTCTTCTCCACCGCCACCGCCGCTGTCGCCGCCGCCACCGACTTCCTTCTCATTGAGTGTTTCCTCTTCAAGGCTACCACCGGCGAACATCCTTCTTCCAATTCATACTCAATATCCTGTAATGATTCCCTCACCCTTTCCACCGGAAAATTCAACACCGCCATTGTTCCTCTCATCGAAAATGCCGCTTGATCATAAGCTAAAGCAGCAGCTTCAGCGCTGTCAAAAGTTCCAAGCCAAACCCTAACTCCATGTCTCGTTGAATCCCTAATCTCCGCCGCGTATTTACCCCAAGGCCGCCGTCTCACACCTCTGTAACTCTTCTCCGTCGTCTTCCTCTGTTTCTCCTCCTTAAAATCGATCGAGTTAACTTCGATTTCTTCTTTCACTACGATTTTCGATTCCGATTCCGATTTTTGACTCCCGAGAAATTCATCGATTCCGATTGAGTTTTCTAGGGCACTGTGGATTGAGAAAAAATCAGTCCATGAGAACGATGATTCAGTTGATCCGAATGAAGACTCCGTCGAGAAATCTGAATCGGAAAACGAAAAGTAAGAGGATTCCATTTGAAGTTCAACCGGAGATTTCGATCTTCACGGTCTTCCGGTGGTGGTTATTTTTGGCTCTGTTTTCTTTGCTTTAAAACAAATTTGAATATTTATCCCTATATATAGCAACCGAATAAATGAAGAGTTTCGATCCACGAAAATAATTTAGTTAAATATACTTGAGCGGATTTATCAATATTTTAAAATTCGGGGAATGAAAAGCAAATAGCTTTTGGAATATAACGTTTCGATATATATTTTAACAACTCATCCAAAAGAAAAAAATAAAAAGAAAAAAGGAGAACTATATTAATTAAAATTAAAATAACAAGGGCACGAACAAGTAACTGGATCACGTGCTCAGAAAACGCCAGAGACCCGGCGGCTCCTTGGACCCATTTTCGTTATTTTTTATTACTAAAAAAATTAAGTATCCGAATCATCAATTCAACGAAACAGTTTGTGAATTTTGGTGGTCTACGTGGCGGACATAGATTTTTTATGCCAAATTTTTGGTATTACTTCCAATTCTTGAGATTATATACAGCTTTAAAATAAAATGGAATCAACAAAATAAATCAATATATAGCTACATGACGTGTTAAATCATAAATTGAGCAGTAAGTACTACGAAATATTTATAAATTTTTGTTTTTTGTTTTTTTTTTTTTTGAGAATTTAGGTCATGTTTATCTCTTTTTTTTTTTAAATCTTAATCGAATTTTGTTGAGTAGTTATCAATTAAAATCTTATTTCGATTTTTTATCACGTTTCTTTATAACTATGAATCTGCCACCTTTACTATTATGATTTGAAGTCAATTATTACCATTGTTGTTTGACTTTAATGATTACAATAACAATAACTTTATAAGCTACGTGTAGGCATAAATTGTAATATATTTCTACTCTTATATAAATTGTGCACTTAATTACATGAAATTCTGGAGATATCGTACTAGATAATGGTAACGTTAAAGATAAAGATAGTGGGTCTCATGTAATTTTCAAACACAATCAAATTGAGCAAAACCTTCACTTCTCAATTAGTTTAAGTGTTTTTTACGAATTTAGAAATGAGATTCAATTTACTACAATTACAAAACACAAGTAAACAACAAATGTAATAAAATGAAACTCACTTTTTATATTACTGTTGATTTATTGTGTTGCCCATGAGGTAAACAATATAGTTTTATTCTAATAAGAGGAAAATTTTCAATACATACCATCAATTGATTACCATGTCAACGTCTTTTAGTAATTAGGTGAGGTTGAATGATATTAAATACGTTTTTATTATCAAAATTTGATAGTGAACCTAATTAATAGTAAATATGAGAGGAGTACTAGAAATTTTTAGGCTATTGACTTACAAGCTGGAGAGGGCACGAGCACATTAATTTAGCAATAATAGATCACAACATAAGGATAAATTAATTACTCAAGTGTTTGGCCTTATTTAATGTCAAGTTGATTTAAAGAAGGGAATCTAATCAACAACTTTCTTTTAATTAGAATATGATTATTATAAGTTAATCAAAGAATAAACATTTTTTGTTTTTAAGTATTTCAATTAAAATTTAATCATTGATCAATTTTTACATAATTATATAGAAAAAAAACATAATAAAGAATGAAAAGTGTTGAACTTTTTTGGAACGCATAATGAGATCAACGAATACACGTTAAATGATTATGTTTTGATCTTTCATTTAATAGTTAATATTTGAAATTGTTTTTTCTTCATTATTTTATTTTAATAATATTATTAAGTATTTACGATGTTCAACTTATCCATAATCAAGATAGTACTCCAAAAAACGTTATGTAAACGCTCCACGTGGCATCTCATCTAGATATATATATATGTTCATCATTTTATCACCCAACTAATATTATTTTTAGTCTCACAATTAAATCAGCTTCAAAATTAATAATGATAAGAATTTATAAAAATGGTTTCAAATGGAAAAACTTATCTACAAAATATAACTTAATTTTATATTTTATCCACTACATGGATACATTTATTGTGTTTCTATTCGTAATATATTTAAATTTTTGGAATATTTTTTAAATATTTTAGTTTATTTAAAAACAATTCAGAAATAAATCTAACGAGTTTTACTAGTTTAATTGAGGCCAGTGTTATTAATTATTATATGAAAGATAAATTTACTTAATTGATTGTGTTTAGCTTTAAAAAGGCCTAAGTTCATGAGTCCTAAGCTATCTCAAATTCTTCTGTGAGAGTTTTAATTCTTATCCCCTCAATCAAAACAAAAAAAAAAAAAAAAAAAAAACAAACAAACAAACTCTTATTTAATATGTTATCAACTCTAAGAAGAAACGTTGAAAAAATCTCTTTTTAACTGTACTTAATAAATTAATTTCTGGTACTTTTCCCTCTCTTTTACCGATTAGCTCGATCATCATTTATGGTTTAAAAATAACATTATTTATTTCTTTTGAATATAATCAACCCACAGGCAATAAAAACATATATATGTTATTGTATCATCAATAAAAAGGTTTAAACTAAATTTTGAATTTTTTTATTTTTGGTTCTTTTATATACGTTATTGAACTCAAAATAATAATGACAACAACAACCATAATTAAACTTGTGATGCTCTGTGAAGTACATAAGTTATTGTTTACCTTATGAATAATATTATATAGGTATAAAATGTATAAAATTGTTTGTGTGGTGGATAAAACTCAGTTATGAGCTCATATTTATGTACTGTAATTATGAATATGGTTAATTTTTGGGAGATGAGGACTAAAGAAATAAAGAAATTATGTTTTGGGTATGTTTGGTTTTAGGTTTGGAACAGTAAAATACTTTGGACAAAAATTTTAACCGTTTGGGCTATTTCATAAATCTGATTACTTATTAATTTATCCAAAACCATCTAAACTCACTTTCCAAATTGCTTTTAGGTTCAAAATCACGCTTACACCAACTTTTTAATCCAATTTACCTAAAAATATATGGAAATTTTTAATTATAGCAAAATCTTTCCAACTCTCTTGTTCATTTTTTGTTGTTATATTTTATACAATAGTTTTTTTCTTTTTCTTTTTTACTATCCATGACTCCTCCAAAATATATTTGTTTTAGCTAATATTTAAAAATTAATTCTAGAAATAATATAATTGTTTAAAGAAATGACAAAAATAAAATCATCAACGAATTTACTTTGAAAATAACGATGAGAATATAAAGAATAACAAAAATAGGACAAAGTGAAAAATATTGAATGGTAGGTGTGTCGATTTCCACCCCACATAACATTACGTCCCACGATTTTCATCTAAAATAATTTATAAATTTTGTTATCAAATTAATTTAAGAAATGTTATTGGTCTAGTGAATTGTCTTGAGTTCAATTTTGGGAATGTTAAGTTACAGTAAAACGAAAACAATCTAACAAGGAATTGAACCCACAACATAAGATTGATCAATCACTAAATTGATGACAAAAAAAAACCACTAGTCCAATGACTTCTTCAAAAGGATTTTTTTTTAAAATAAAAGAAATTGACAAACTATTGATCCTTCATGGAACAAATACTACTGAAAGATAAAATAATCAAGTGTAAGTATTTCATCAAATGTTCTATTTTTTTACAAATTCTCTTTTCCCCTCTTCAAAACATAATTTGTAACAAAAAGTTTATATCTTAGATGAACGATTTCTTTCATTGGATGCGACATGTGAGATGTGACGCTATGTGGATGGAAGTCATGGACCATGTCTACTGGTTCGACACCTATATTTTTGTAAAAAAACAATTCTTTGTTGTTTTTAGGAAAATTTTCAAAAATAGAATATTTTACAAAATATTTATAATTTATAGCAAATTCTCTCACGGATAGTCATTGATATGCTATAGTGATAGAAGACTATCATTGATAGAATCCAAAATTTTGCTATAATTTGTAAATATTTTAATTTTTTTTGCTATTTTAAAAAATGACCATTGTTTTTATCATTATTTATTAAAATAACATTCTTTTTAAAAATAGAAATCAATTTTTAAAGGTTACAAATATATTTGTCCTTTCACACCTGACAACTTTTGGTTTAACATTTATCAAATAATTTAGATGGAATTCAAGAGTTTATTTAAATAGCATTAAAAGTTTTAAATAGTTAACGTTATGATAAGTTGGATGTAGAATATCATTACATAATTGAAATAATCTCTAGTCTAGTTATTCTAGTTAAGCTATAACAATTCCGTATTACTTTTATCCAACATTTTAATAGGTTTTTCAAATTTAAAATTGAAATTTACCAAAGATATATATTTCAGTACATATAGTTGATTTATCACGAATTATTACATCAACAAGTTACAAACTAACCTCTTAATTACTTTCACTAATCACAAAAAGAAAATTGCTATTTTTTATTTTAGTATTATTATTATTATTATCTATCGATCATTAGAGATGAATGTGAGAGTATATATATAAAGATAGACTTTCTTTCCATTTCAAATACTAAATTCATATTTTGAATCCATTAAAAAGATTAGGAAAACCTATTGATTTAATATTTACTATAAAATATAGATTTCAAAGTGCAAAAAAGTAAAAATAAAAAATAAAAATCCACCTTTCTTAACCTTTTGTCAACTAAATTAAAAACATAAAACAATAAAATATTAGCATAAAGTGATTTTCAAATGTATTTTTAGAAGATAACATTAGGAGTTAGATTTTAACTCTTGATGTAAATTTTTATTCGATGAAATTGCCAAAATATAGAGGTAGATGTTTTTCTAAATAATTGTTAGATAGTAATTTCAAAAGTAACTTACCGTTAACAATACCACAACATACATAAATTTAAACTAAATAAATTACTATCCAAAATATGTATTTTAGTTTTTAAATTTTAAAATGTATTGTAATAGTCTCGTTTATAAGAATATATCTATTTTGTTTGATTTTTAAAAATTAGTTATATTATATTTAAAATTAAAAAAACAATTTCATAAAAATATAATTTTTAGAAATAGTTTTTCTAATTTAAAATGTTATATAATTATTTAAAGAAAAATTATAAAGTTATTTAAATATGTTTTTAAATAATTTAAAGACTAAAAAATATATATATTTTGAAACTTTTAGATCAAATGGGTTTTTTGTTTTTTCTTTTCTAAACTTGGATACTAAAAATTACGATTTTAAAATTTAAATACCAATAACACCTATTTTTTAAACTTTGGAATTTGAAAATGGTAACTTTCCTTTTAAACTATTACAACTTCTCTCACTTGTACTTTGAACACTGTAAATTTGTCAACTACGGAACAATCTCTTTGCATAATTTGTCCGTGGTAGATTTATATTGTTTAGGACACAATTTGTTAATCTTATAGTTTAAAAGTAATTCTTTCAAATTACATATAATTGGTTTGTTATAGCTCATCGACTCTGCTCTACTAAGTAAACACAATTTTCACACAACCAAATGTGTTAAACCTAGTTAATCAATTGATTAAGTAATACATTTATCATCAAAATGTTGGAGTTTCAAGTATTTATGTCATACATATAACTAAAAAATCAATAAATAAAGAGGAGCGAGAGAAGATAAGTTTTTATTGACGTACATGTTAACATCTCCATCGACATTTTTACATTGTCATAAATATTTTATATCTACTAGAAGTGAGCCAACATTTACAAAATTTCATATTAAAAAAATCTAAAAAAAAAAAAAGTAATAATATGCATGTCACATGTATTAATTTTCAATAATTTCTTTTAATTATTGATTTTCTCTTATAATATAAACAAAAATCAAAATAAAAATTAGATTCAACTATGTTCAATTTTAATTAATATATAATTAATGTTAAATTTTAGTAACATGGATTAAATAATAATAATAATTTTCATCAAAATGATAAAATATGTGAATATATGTTAACAAATAAAATATGTGAATATATGTTAAGAAGTTATAGTAAAAATGGTATATATATATATAGATAACAAAATAATTTAAAAAATAAACAATAAGTTGATAAATTTAAGATTTGTTAAAAGTGTGGATATATATCATATAAAGACTAAAATGGTATTTTAATATAAATATTAGTAAAAAAAGACATATTTTCTTGTCTATAAGACTAGTAAAAAGAATAATTCAATATTTGACCTTTTTTATGGGATTTTTTTTAAAAAATATATAAAAGTGACAAAATATTTAAAATAATTTTAAAAACAAAAAAAGCTCAAATGCCCAAAATAAAAAATATAAAAGATGCTCGTCAACACACGATTAATTTGACACTCACGTATTTGGTAAACAACTTTTTTCAAGATTTCTTTGTACACGATCGTTTAGATTGGACTATTATTTGCTATACGATCGTTTATATTTTGCTACCCAAATTTAAATGATTTTTTTTTTCAAAATTCTTTGGTACACGATAATTTAGAATTGCCTACACAATCGTTTAAATTTGACTACCCAAATCTAAACAATCCTGTTTTGAGCTTCAATGATTTTATTTTCAAAACTTTTTATATTTGGTACACAAACTTCAATAAAATAATACAAGATCTATGATTGATTGAAAAAATCATTATTTCAAAAAAATATATAAAAGAAATGTCAGAATAATAAGAGAAGAAAAACAATGAAAAAGAAAAAAGATCACAGAAGAGAAAAAGAAAAAAGACGATGAAAAAAAGAGCAAACCTGAAATTTGAAAAAAATGACTATTTTATACTTTTAAATTTTGTTACATGATCGTAAATATTTTGTCGGTTGATTATATTTATGAAAATTAATCTTTTTTTTTTCTTTAATTATTTTGATTCTTCTTTTTCGTTTTGTAATTAAGTTTTGTTATTAGCCGTCAATCCCATTTAGGATATTGAAAAGGTATTAATACGAAAAGAGGGTTTTATCTGGTCTTTGTTTTTTTCTTTACTTCTCACTTTTTTTGTTTTTAATATTAAATCCCACTTTTCCAAATATTTTTTTTCTTTTAATTCTTTTCCCACAACAAAAATACTTAAAAAAAAGTGTTTGGTAGTTCTAAATTGACTTGGTTAAAATAACTAACCGTACTTGAAGTTTATAACTAAATTTTATTCACTTCAAGAGTACATTTATCATAAAAGTTTTCATATATATCAAGAAATTTTTCTCCTTTTCTTTCACATTTTTTTCAATATTATTTATATTGAATTCATTTGTCACTTAACTCGAGAAGCAACCATAAGACAAGTAGATCGTGTGGCCAAGGTTATAGGAAAATGCAAGGGTAGTTAGGTATACATCGAACTCAAATTTCTAATTATTCAAAACGTGGAACATTATATTACAAGGCATGTGCAAGTCAAGTGAACTTTCGTGGTATAAATTCCCACATCAGCATCGTCGATATGTATATATAGTGATATGTTTTATGTTAGTGATAGTTCTCCAAATGAGCTATATATTAGCTTTATGTCATTTAATTTTGTTGATTTGCGTTTTTTAATGTTCTTAAATAATGTTTATATTTGTAGGAAATAGAGGGACAAGTGTGTTTCAAGCATTATAGGCTATTTGAAGTTTCGAGCAACTAGGTCTTCAAGAATGCAAAAAAAAATTAAGATACCTCTAAAGAATAACATCACAATGTTACGTGATGCTCACATGTAATGTTGCAAAATAAAGACACAACGTTAATTAAGTGTTTGTATAGCTTAGAATGTGTTTCATTCTTAGTTGGTTAGAATTAATTAGTTTAATTAGAATGAAAATCTTAACTAATGAATATGAATATTTGACTCTATATTTTTACATTAGGTAGATGGCGTGCTCATTTGTGATCAAATTTTGTTAGGTGATTCTATCTATATTTCTCTAAACTAGAACGCTCCATCAGAATAAGCATCTATCCTTTTTATTTTTATGTCTTTACTTTTCTCACATTTTCTCTTTTCACTCCAACCTTCTCTCATTTACCACTTTAATTTAAAGATTAGTTTGAAACTATTATTGAACTTCAATGTGTGGTTCAACTAAGTTTAATATTGTTTTCACTACCTAATTTTAATAGTTGCTAGATTAGTATACTTAATTACAAATTTTATTTAATCAATAGAAAGACTTTTAATTTAATAAGTATGTTAGTGATAAACAAAATAAAAGATTACGAGATAATTGCGTTGTTGATTTAGAATTAGGGCCTAAAATGGAATGTGGCCCACTTTTTAAATTCTTTTTTTTTTTTTTATCTTTTGCTTCGATCATCATTGGCTAAAATTACAAAAACGATCTGATTAAGCATGTGTGTGTTGAGTTTCAACTATTCATTCCCACTACTCGTTCTCTCTTTGCTCTAACTACTTTTACTACTTGCTCCTTCACTCTCAATCTCAAAGCCCTTGCTAATCGATTTATGAGAAAATCTAAATTCAAATAAGCAATATCTCAAATCATGCATGGTTCATTTTCGTAATTTCATGCTGATATAATTAGCAAAATATTTCTTTTTAAAAAAATTAAACTTTCCATTTCAAAAAGTGGAACATTGAACCAAAATATTTAAACATTTATGTGAAAAATTTAAAGATTACTATAATGACAAATTCTGATGTAAGAAGAGAAACGAGCATTTAGGTTATTCATTATATTAATTCCACCTAGAAAGTATCTCATTAAATTCAATTCTCTGTTGTGAAAGGTGTTGGATGTTTGATCTTATTCTTAATTAAGTAGTGGAAAAGAGTTGCCTAACAATCATATTGGTCAACGTTCAATATTGACCACTTTTAAATGGTTAATCTATATATATATAGACACACATCCAAACCCATTTCTATTGCATGTTGCTATTATTTTGGGTGCAAGAATCTATTCCAACCTATGATATCAAAATTTAACCACAAATTTATATAATTATACAATTTATATAAGTGTGATGATTCAAAATTTATCATTCACAATTTATTTATTTTTAACTTGGAGCTTTAACTTTAATACCTGTATGAATTGAAAGATTTCGTGGTGATTTTTGCAATCTAATTCACTCTTGTAGATATTGAAGTGGTCTAAAAGTTTGTCATTAAAATGTTGAATATAGCTGGGTGGTTGAATGGTAATTTTACTATACACGAAACAAATTGCAAACAAATGGGTCCATAGAAATCTCTTATATAATGTTATTAATCATTACGTATCCCCAACCACTTTGATTACACTTAATTAGCTACCCTAATACTCTTTTCTTTCTTCTTTTTTTTCCTTTAAATTACTCCAAGTGCCAACCTCTTTTCCCCTCTTTAAAATCAGTTTGAGATAAAACTTTATACAATAAACCTCGAATTTCGGTTCATTTTCTCTACTTTATATTGTTACAAATGGTTATTAAAAAATAAACCAGCATACTACAATGAATAAATAATTGCATAAAAGAACTCCTAAATTATGGTGACTAACATTTTTAATTTCATATTTATCAAGTGCACAATTAGAAAATTTACCTTTATCTATGATTTTAGATTTTTGAATCAATCGATGATTTGTAATGTTATTTTCTCCTTCAATTAATATTGGTTTTTACTTATTTGATCTTCTATTTATTTCAAACCCATGCATGAAGGATATGATTTGATATGCACAGTCATATTTCTAATCCTAACACAAGAATTCAATCACACTGAATGTTGAATTGTGATTTTACGTTAGAAAAATGTGGATATAGTTAGTCATGGGAACAAATAGAGAAAAATACTTATTAGGTGAGTCATTCAATTGGTAAAATTTGAAAATATGCCTTATTAATCCACAATTTTTGAAGGTTTAAAAGGTGGAAGCAGTATTTTATATAATTTTAATAAGAAAAACTTGATAGGAGATTCAAATTTATTAAATTAAATGTAATTAACCTTTGTGGTATTTAATTTGAGCAAATAATTATTTATGATAGTCATTGATTTAAACTATAATTAATAGTATTGTGATATAGATTTAGATGGAGGTGAAGTAGCTAGCTAGGGGGTATTTTTTAGTGTGAAGCCACCCAACCAAATCACCAACTTGCAATTTGCTATATCAGAGAGACTTGCTGATGTTATCACTTCATTCCCAATTACATTTATAGGACCACCATACATATTAATTAAATATTTAACTAAATTTGGCCATGTTCATGAACCCAATATCCCCATCACTCTTTTTTTTTTCTTTTGGCATCTTCATTATTATATTTGTTTATTTTTTAAAAAAAACCACTTTATTTATATTATATATATCAACATTGATTTCCCTTCCCATCCTTGCTTCCAAATTTGGTCTCTATGAGTTTTTTTTAAAAAAATATTTTTATTGAGTCCTATCCATAGCTATAAAGCTAGCAAGTAGCTTCAACTATATGTTAAAAAAAAAAAAATCATCTTATTATTATTATTTTCTCTTTTTAAAATTATATATAAAAAAAAACCATCAATTATTATAAGAGAAATTGTTTAAATTGCCCTCGTGTTAAAACCATTGGAGATGACTTCTTAAGTTCATTGTATCTTACAATGGTTCTATGAATTTACTTTGAAGTTCTTGGCTGCCAATATTTATTTTATTTATTTTTTGTTATTTTTATTACACTCGTTATTAATTATTATCAGATTTTTCTTCTAGATGAAAAGGGCAAAGATTTGAGCTTTCTCTTTTTCATCAACTTAAATTTTTGTTGTTTTTTTTTTGTTTTTTTTTTCATGCAATGGATTTTATAATAAATGTTCTTCAACTTGTAGCTCTAGTACTGTTCTTTCCTTATCTAGAAGGATTTAGCTGAAATTTTGTTTTATTTTATTTTAAGTAAATTTACAGTTACTATTTATATAGAATTTTAGAACGTGAGTCTTGGAAGTTATATATTAAACAACAATACCTTTTTTTTCTTCTTTAATAACATTGTAGACGACCCATTTTAGATTTTATATGAGAAATGTGTAATATTACACATAAAAAACCATTATATTTCTCTTTTTGAAATAAGCATGACGATCCCTTTGAGAAACTTCCGAAGTTTTCTTCTTTTATTTGAAAGGGATGGGTTATGAATAGATTCAAATAATGTTTTAAGAAAGTTTCCAAAGGCCTCATTTTTTATGGGAAATATATATATATATATATTAAAAAATAAGTCAAGAAAATAATATCAATCAGGTTGTTTTTAGAATTCTTCAATTATTTAATCCCATATTTTTCACAAGCTTAATTGACTTTGATCAACAAAGTTATGACCTTGATTTATTTTCTTTCTTTAAGGTTCTTTTTTTGGTCATTTTTCTTTCTTTAATTTGTTAGGCAAGAGGACTTTGGCCCAATGCATTGCATGAATCAAAATATACCTAAGTGAGAGAGAGATTTTGATTTATATAGAATTAAATAATTATATGCAAGAAAAAAAGAGGGAGATATATGGAAGTTCAAAACTTGAGGCTATGATAAGACATGATTAAATGGGGAGCTAGCCAATAAGGACCATGGAAGTAGAGCTAGTTAATGAGTGTGACATTTCAAGATAATGCCATTTAATAAACTATATTACCTTATCCCAAAAGCTTTATGCCAAACAATTTAAGAGGAATTTCAATATTACCAAACTATTTTATGAGTAATTTGCAAAAAAAAATTAAAAAATTAAAAAAATAAAATAAAATAAAGCAAAACAAAGTACATTAATTAGGCCCGCCCATCATCCATATGTTTGTTTAAAACGAAGTCCACCCACGTATAAGAGATGGAAAATGCCTCAAATGTCCCTACTATATATATGTTGATATACACTTAATACATTCGATACATTAGATATTAATATATATTTGATACACTTGATTGATATACTAATGATGCGCTTGTTTGATAGACTTGTCAATCATAGGTGATTTATATACTTTCAAATAACCCGATATACTCGACTAATATATTTGATATTGATGTACTTGAATGATAAATTGTTGATTAATTTTTCTATCATTCACTCATTTATACTACTGATGAATTTGATACATTTGATTGATATACTTTGATTGATAAAACACTACCGATAACTTTGTCAATCATTCACTCATTTATACCATCGATAAACTTACAATGCTTGACTAATATACTTGATAATGATACACTTGATTGATACATTAGAGATAATTTTATGATGATGCACTTGATTGTCTATTATTAATACACTTGATTGATACATGCTTGGCAAATTTGACAATATTGTACTTGACTGAATTGATATACTTTAAAAATGAATACCCTTATATTTAACTTTTAAAATTTTGAACTTTTAACTTTTTCTTTCTCCCAATATCTTGAATATAACTAAAAGTTTAAAGTTAAATTTAGCATCAAGTTTTGGACGTAAACTACAATTTTTCTTCCTAATTTTAACCTTAAATTTATAATACCAAAACATGCATAAGTGCAACTCTTTGCATGTTCTTCATCCTTCAAAAGTTTGTTTGTTATATTAAAAAAAAAAACCCTCAAAATTTAAATAATAGCTAATTAATTTATTTTCTTTTGTTTAATAATATAATATTATATTTTAAATAAGTGGTAAGTCATATAGTTTCAACTTTTGATTCAATTCAAAAAATGTTGCTTTGAAACTGTTTGAAACTGCATCCAATTTTTGTGTTCTAAACATGTGAGAGAAAAGGGGTTTGGTGATTTTAATGGATATACTTTTTTTTCATATTATTATATATTTCAAAATATGAAGTGTAATATCTAGAAGTGTAATAATAATAATAACAATATTACAATACTATTATTATATTTTATAATTAAATTTACAAAAGTTTAGCCTAGTATATCTTGTGTTTATTTTTATAATAACCATTTTATTTGTTGTTTTTGTTTTTTTAAAATTAAGTATATTTTTTTATTTATATTCGATTTATATTTTCTTAACACAGTTGAATTTTTAGTCAATTATTGAAATTTTTTTTTTTGAAAGATTTTTCATTTTTTTAAAAAACATTTTTTTGCTTGATTATTAAATTGGTATATATATATATAAAGTTGGTGGTGGAAGTAGTGTCTATTAGGATATTTTGTCAAATAAATTATTCTTTATAAAGTTATATTTTAAAATACCAATCCTTCCTAATATCTAGGAATCTTGGTATAAGTTTTTTTCCTTTTTATATGGAAAAGGTTATCTGCATAAAAGATCTTAGGAGAATTTATATATGTGTTTGTTTGATGGATATACGATATTGACGAAGATTTTGACAATTAGCAGATTCGAACGAGTTCGTCAAGAGAAGTCAGTCAAGGTGAACGTTTAATGGCTATATTGTATTTAGCTTGATATTGAAGGCTTCTTGATGTGTAGTGATTTTTGAGAAGATAAGAAATATACACGAAGAGAATTGAATTGAGGGATCAATTCACAAAGTCAGGGGGAGCCTGGACACATCTTAGAAGAGATTCTGATTATCTTCAGGGGGAGCCTATGTTTATTTTTAGTTATGGTTATAACTGTCTTATATAACTAGTGAGATAAGTTACAAGTGATGAATCTCAATAATATTTCTTATCTGAGCAAAGAAGCTCTCCAGATGTAGGTCGTACTTGCCGAACTGGGTTACCAAAGTGCACTGTGTTATTTATCTTCCGTGTATCTTAGTTAATCTTGTAGTTAAACGCTTATGATATAGCTAAAGGGTATTTAACCTTCTCACTTTTCAATTGGTATCAGAGCAGGTTCAATATACATGGAAACACCAAGAGAAGGTGCTGCAACTACAAGACCACCCATATTGGATGGAAAAAATTATTCTTATTGGAAGATTCGTATAACATCATTCCTAAAGTCTCTGGATTCAAAGACCTAGAAAGCAGTCAAAATTGGATGGAAGCCACCTATGATTACAATAGATAGTAAATCTGTTCCAAAACCAGAGGAAACCTGGACTGAAGCAGATGAGCAGGAATCTTTGGGAAACGCTCGAGCACTCAATGTCATATACAATGGAGTTGACCTGAACATGTTCAAATTAATCAACTCTAGTGTTACAGCAAAAGATGCATGGAAAAAACATGAAGTAGCATTTGGAGGGAACCACTAAAGTCAAGACCTCTCAACTACTGTTGTTAACTACTAAGTTCGAATCTCTGAGAATGATGGAAGAAGAAACCATAACTGAATACAATGTGCGAATTCTGGAAATTGCTAATGAGTTGTTTAATCTTGGTAAAGAAATTCCAGAAGCCACACTGGTTAGAAAAGTTCTACGATCCCTTCCCAGAAGATTTGATATGAAAGTAATTGCTATTGAAGAAGCACATGATGTTACCACGCTCTCTCTCGATGAGCTGTTTGGTTCTCTACTCACATTTGAGATCACCTTAGCAGATAGAGTAGAAAGTAAAGGTAAAGATGTTGCATTTCAATCCATCCAAGAAGATGAATCCATTGAGAAAGAAAAAGCCCCTCATGATCAAGTAAACGAGTCAATTGCCTTGTTAACAAAGCAGTTGTCCAATGTGATCAAGAAAATGAGCATTTCCAACAATTATGGATCAAATAATCGATTCCAGAATAATTTTAAAAGAAGAAAGTTTGATCGTCCAAATTCCAGAGAGTCTGATTGATCAAATACCAGAGAGTCAAATTGATCAAATTCCAGAGATAACAGATCCTTCAAATGCAGAGAATGTGGAGGTCACGGTCATTATCAGGCTGAATGTCCAACCTATTTGAGAAGACGAAAGAAAAGCTTTGGGGCTACCTTATCTGATGAGGAATCTGATGAAACTGCTGGAGAGGTAGAGTTTGTAAATGCTTTCATCAGTATTGCCTCAAATAGTGAAGGAGACTCAAACTACCAGTCTGATGTAGACTTACTGTCAGTCTAAAGAGAACTTGTCCTATAATAAAATGAGGTTACAGTGGGAAGAAGATACGACAGCCAGAGCTATTCAGAAAGAAAAAATTCAAGGATTAATGGAAGAAAATCAAAGACTTCTTACAGTCATATCCTCTCTGAAACTGAAATTAAAAGAAGTCCAAATGGAACATGAACAGTTGGAGAAATCTGTTAAGATGCTGAATTCTAGTACCGATTGTCTGGATAAAATTTTGTCCATGGGAAGAACTGGGTCATGTAAGCAAGGTCTAGGCTACAATGGAACCTTAAACCTGGGCAAACAAGAAAGCAAGACTGTATTTGTTCCAGCTCATAACGACAGTGCAAGAGGGAAGTTGAGTCCTCAAAGACATGGCAAAATTCCACATGCAGCACAGACGTGTGTATGTCACTTCTGCGAAAAGAGAGGACATATTAAACCTTTCTGCTACAGAATGTTGAAGAAATGTAGGTATGAATGGAGATTGTCATCAGATTTGGGAAATAGATATCACACACAGAAGCATTTTCATGAAAAATAGAGGGCCCAAAATGTTAAAAGGGTTTGGAAAATTAAGAAACATTCTGAAAAGGGACACATAGCATTCAATTCTATTCAAGTATCTCGAGAGGATTAGTTTTTTGATAGCGGATGCTCAAGACATATGACAGAAAATTCCTCTTACTTTTCAAGCTCAGTTGAATGTTCCTCAGGGCATGTGACATTTGGTGATGGTGCTAAAGGAAGAATTCTAGCTAAGGGGGACATTACCGGACAACATCTTCGAAGACTGATGACGTACGGTATGTTGAAGGTCTCACTACAAATCTTATCAGCATAAGCTAGTTGTGTGATCAAGGGTACTGTGTGAACTTTTGCAAAGAAAATTGCATAGTGACTGATGAGTACAGTAATGAAGTAATGTGAGGTATTCGTCAGACTGATAATTGTTATCATTTGGTGTTCAAATCAACCTGAGTCTTGTAAAATTTCAAGAGAAGATCAAACTCAGCAGTGGCATAAGAAGCTAGGTCATGTCAGTCTTGTTATGCTTGGAAAAGCACTTAAACATGATGCAATTGTGGGACTCCCAGTTCTGGATGTAAAAAGACAATTATTTTGTGAAGATTGTCAACGAGGAAAACAAATTCGGACTACCCATAGTGATTGTTATACGAACAAAGTTCTTGAACTTCTATATATGGATCTCATGGGTCCAATGCAAACTGAAAGTTTAGGAAAGAAGAGATATGTATTTGTGTGTGTTGATAACTACTCCCGCTTCACTTGGGTCTGATTTCTGAAAAGCAAATCTGAGATGGCTAAAGTATGCATAAACTTATGTCGTAGTCTACAACAAGAACAAGGGCAGAATATAATAAGATTACGAAGTGATCATGGAAAAGAGTTTGAAAAAGCAGAACTTGATCTTTTCTGTGAAAGTGAAGGGATCAGTTATGAATACTCAGCTCCTTTAACCCCACAACAAAACGGAGTTGTTGAAAGAAAAAATCGTACTCTACAAGAAATGGCCAGAGTAATGATGCATGTCAACGACCTATCATTACGATTTTGGGCTGAAGCGATGCAGACTGCCTGTCACATTCATAATCGAGTGACAATTCATACTGGAGCCACTGTGACGTTATATGAATTATGGAAAGGCAGAAAACTGAATGTTAAGTACTTCCATATCTTTGGTAGTGTTTGTTACATACTAGTTGATAGAAAGTACCACAGGAAACTGGATGCCAAGTCTGATAGAGGAATATTTCTGGGTTACTCACCAAACAGTCGAGCTTATCGTGTGTTCAACACTAGGACTCAATCAGTAATGGAGACTATTAATATTGTTGTAAATTACGATGAGACAGTCTCTTCCATAGGTCAGGATGATGATGATGATGTACAAATACGGAATACTGATTTATTCACTAGTATGCTACAAAATACAAATACTGATTCTCATGCTATGCCTGATGATCCTAAGAATGTAAATAACTCAGAGTCCACTCGTGAACCACTAGTGCAACAGTTAGGCCCTCCATCTCATGTGACTAAGAATCATCCTCCAAGCTGTATCATTGGGGATGTACGAAGTGGGGTTACAACCAGAAAGAAAGATCGTCTTGATTATGCAAAGCTAATTGCAAATGTGTGTTATACTTCATCTATTGAACCAAGGTCAGTTACAAAAGCTCTCAAAGATGAATTCTGGATTAGTGCAATGCAAGAAGAACTCCTTCAATTCCAATGCAATAATGTATGGACGTTGGTACCCAAACCAGCTAATGTTAATATTATTAGAACAAAATGGATCTTTCAAAATAAAATGGACGAACATGGACTCGTTACTCGTAATAAGGCACGCTTAGTTGCTCAAGGATATACTCAGATCGAAGGAGTTGACTTTGATGAAACCTTCGTTCTTGTCGCTAGACTTGAAGCTATACGCTTGCTACTTAGCATTGCTTTTATATAAAAGATTAAGCTATATCAGATGGATGTCAAAAGTGCGTTCTTAAATGGGTATTTGAATGAAGAAGTATATGTTGCTCAACCCAAAGGCTTCATCGATCCAACATTTCCACAACATGTATACAAACTGAATAAAGCTCTGTATGGTCTCAAGTAGGCACCTTGAGCCTGGTATGAAAGACTTACTGAGTATTGACAGAAACAGGGATATGTTCGAGGTGGTTCCGACGAAACCTTATTCATCAATCGAAAGGGTAAGGATATCATTGTTGCTCAGATATATGTAGATGAAATTATCCTTGGTGGATTTCCTGATGACAATGTGACTAGCTTTGTTACCCTTATGAAGTCTGAATTTGAGATGAGTATGGTTGGTGAATTATCCTTTTTTCTTGGCTTGCAAATCAAGCAAGATCGGAGTGGTATCTTTATCTCTCAAGCAAAGTATGCTCAGAATATGGTTAAAAAATTTGGTCTTGAAAATTCTCAATCCAAAACCACTCCAGCGGCTACGCATGTAAAACTCACCAAAGATTGTATGATAGAAGCTGTAGACCATAAATCATACAGGAGTGTAATTGGGAGTTTGTTGTATCTTACAGCAAGTCGTCCTGATATTGTTTATGTTGTTGGAGTTTGTGCTCGATTTCAATATGCTCCCTGTAACTCTCATCTACAAGCTGCTAAACGGATTATCAAATACATTCATTGCACTTATGATTATGGCATTTATTACTCATTTGATACAAATTCATCTCTTGTAGGATATTGTGATGCTAATTGGGCTGGTTGTTCTGATGATAGGAAGTCTATGTCAGGAGGATGTTTCTTCTTGGGCAACAATTTGATTTCATGGTTCAGTAAAAAGCAAAATTCTGTCTCTCTATCCACTGTTGAGGCAGAATATATTGCGGCTAGAAGTGCATGCTCTCAACTTATCTGGATGAAGCAAATGATAGGCAAGCATGGTTTGTCTCAAGAAACCATGATACTCTATTGTGATAACATGAGTGCCATTGACATTCAAAGAACCCGGTTCAGCTTAGTCCTACCAAATATATTGATATTCGCATCACTTATTCGTGATCTTCTTGAAGGTAAAATTATTTCACTCACACATGTTTGGTCTGCCCTTCAGCCGGCCAATATCTTCACAAAACCCCTTGACGCAACTTTCTTTGAACACTTACGAGCTGAATTGGGTGTGTGTCGACCACTGACCTAAACTCTTGTTTATGTTTTATTGGTTTGTGCTTCTTTACAGTATATTCCAGCCCATTTGTGTTTGGCCCAGTAGTAGTTATTGGTGAGCCACTTTATATTTGATAAGTTTGGAGTTAGGCAGGAATTATTTGTATTTGAGAAGGAGGGTTAATGATTCAAGAATCAATCGTTGTCTTCTTCCTGATCTCGTCTTGATCAAAATGGTGAGCACTCAGTGTGGCTACTACCAAGAACCCTATGTCCCTCCTCGTGATTCTACCATTCGTTCAAACATGCACGGGGTTCTAATGCGGGGTAAACGAATTAAGAGTGTGCCTTCACGCCGTCCGTATGTTCGTCTTGTTGACAGAGGTAAAATTCCTCACCCTATTAGTTCTGATAGCTCAACATCTATAAATGTTGAGAAGGTTGGTGTGTCTCATGTGGCTTCTTGTTCATCTTCTCTGTCAAATTCACAAGATGGTGTTTCTTTGACTGAGTTGTTGCAATCAAGGTTTAGTTCCAATTCGCCTTTGTCGAAGAGTCACGACAAGGGCCCTGTCCCGTCATCCTCAAAGGGAAAGGCATATGTGCTTTCAGAGCAATCCCAGAGTTCATCGAATGCCACTAGTAGCTCCTCGGATACTTTGCCTGCACAACAACCCTCATCTCCTCCCTCTGAGCAAGTTCCACCTGTTCCCGCTCCGCATGCTAATCCATCTGAGTCAACTGATCCTTCTCCATCCATGGGGCTCGCACCTACTCCTCCTACTGCAGGGTCATCAGTTCATCAGTCCACCAATTCAACCGAACCTCGGGGTGTTACCATCAAGACTGGCAGATGACGTCTTCCACGCAACATTCCCTCCGTTCCCATTGATGGTATATCGTTTCTTCATGAGGAAAATGCCCAGCACTGGAAGTATGTTGTCCAACAGCGTCTGGCTGATGAAGTAAATGTGTCTGATAAGCATCAGTCGTGTGTGGCTATTATGGAATTGACTAATCCCTCTGGTCTCTCTCGCACAATCTTGAATGTTGGACCCTTTTATCCCAGACTTATTCGGGAAGTCATTGCCAACCTGCCTTCAGACTTTGATGCTCTGAGTAGCACTGATTATCAGTCTGTTCATGTGCGTGATCGTCGGATTGTAATTTCCCCCACAATGATTAATGCGTTTCTTGGTCTCTCAACATCGTTGGATCCTAATCTGACTAATCCGTCCACTGCAACCCTAGCTTCTGTATTGACAGAGGTTCACTTACTATGTGGCCAATGACTGGTATCCCAACTGCCTCATTGAGTGTCAAATACGCAATTCTCCACAAGATTGGCATTGCGAATTGGTTTCCTTCTTCCCATGCCTCAAATATATCAGTGGCTTTAGCTACATTCTTGTTTCAGATTGGAACATGCTCTACGGTTGATGCTGGGTTGTTCATATACAATCAACTTCTCCTTCATGTTGGTACCTTTGGGGTCAAGATTCCGATTGCTCTGCCTCATTTCTTCTCCAGCCTGATTATCCATTTGCATCCTAATATTCTAAGTGACTCTGATGCTTTTGGCCCGTGCCCTCGAAAGTTATCGCTTAGCTATAAATTGTTTCAAGGCTCACATATGTCGAATATTGAGTACACTGGTCACTCAAACCGCTCTGCTAATCCCTTTGCAACAGATGCTCCCGGATCTTCTGTGGGTACTGGTATGGCTGCTAGAGTCATTTCACGTGTTTTGAACTCTCTATCTGTTGAATCTCGGGCGTTGAGCACGTCGATTTCATTGCTTATGGATAGAAGTGGAAATTGATGCTCTAATTCATTATCTGAAGTCACTTGCTTCTTCTTCTGGGAGTGCTGTTCCTTCGTCTGCATAAATTCTTTTTTTGCTCAAAGGGGAGACACAGTTGGACAACTATTGATTTTGTTAGACTACTTCTGACTTCTACTGATATTCTGTTGTTGATTTCTTTTGGGATGTTTTTTTTTTTTTTTGGCTGATAGAGTGTAGTGTTGTGTAGACTGTTGTGATGTGTGTATCCTGTGTTCTGCTACTGATAATGAATGAATGGGTTAACTATCACAGTGTGTGACTTTATGTTTGACTTCTGTTGTGGCTAATGATCTGGGTTGGTTGCATATGTCTGTATTCTGTTGTGTGTATCCTGGGATGTTCAGTTACTTTCGTTGTCTGGTACTCCTGTTGTGACTCTGGTTGATCATAAAAAGAATTTGATCATATTTGGCAAAAAGAGGGAGTTTGTTAGGATATTTTGTCAAATAAATTATTCTTTTTATGAAGTAATATTTTTAAATACCAATCCTTCATAATATCTAGGAATCTTAGTATAAGTTTGTTTCCTTTTTATATGGAAAAGGTTATCTGCATAAAAGATCTTAGGAGAATTTATATATGTGTTTGTTTGATGGATATACGGTATTGACGAAGATTTTGACAATTACCAGATCTGAACGAGTTCGTCAAGTGAAGTCAGTCAAGGTGAACGTTTAATGGCTATATTGTATTTAGCTTGATATTGAAGGCTTTTTGTTGTGTAGTGATTTTTTAGAAGATAAGAAATATACACGAAGAGAATTGAATTGAGGGATCAATTCACAAAGTCATGGGGGGCTTGGACACGTTTTAGAAGAGATTCTGATTATCTTCAGGGGAAGTCTGAGTTTATTTTTAGTTATGGTTATAACTATCTTATGTAACTAGTGAGATAAGTTACAAGTGATGATCTCAATAATATTTCTTATCTAAGCAAAGAAGCTCCCCAGATGTAGGTCGTACTTTCGAAATGGGTTACCAAAGTGCACTGTGTTATTTATCTTCAGTGTATCTTAGTTAATCTTGTAGTTAAATACTTGTGATATAGCTAAAGGGTATTTAACCTTCTCACTTTTCAGTGCCTATAGACTTAATTCTAAAAAACAAAATGGTTATCCAAATGAGCTTTAAATTTTTTAGTTTCGAATCAGGTAGGGTTTAGGTCCTGCTGTTTTTTATATTTTTTAAGATTTAAGAATTTGTTAGACATAAGATTGAAAATTTAACATGTTATTAAACAAAAAAAAATTAAATGTAAATCTAATACATCAATTGTTTTTTTTTTTTGTTTTAAATAAATATGTCAAATACACGAGTTTTAGATACATAACTACAAAGTTGAAGGATTCACCTACTAAATATTTGTAAGTTTTTATGGATCTATTAGCTAGACACAAAATTGAAAGTTTCTGAATTTATTACCCACTTTAAAAAGTTTTGAGACTAAATAAATACAAATAATAAATTCCATTAGATTAAGCTTTGAATTTAATCTAGGAATAGTTGCAAATATATAAAACAGATTCAAAATATTAACATAAATAACAACATTTTTAGAAAAAATTGCAAATATAAAAAAGTCTATCAATGATAGAAATTTATAACCGATAGACCATGTTGCAAATATTGATATAATAGGCTATAAGAGTTTATCGACGATAAAAGCCTATTAATGATAGACTTTGTTGTATTTGTAATTTTTTAAAAATGTTGCTATATAGTTAATTGTTATTCTTAAAATTGCTACCCATTATAATTACCATTTAATCTAATTAATATTACTTTATCATATTCTCAGTCCCCAATTAGTGGTATAATTTATGAGAGAAATATTTGTACTGGATCTGTATCGGGCTTATCACTAGATTTTCAAGCCCAACCTCAAAGAATGGGCCTTTTGTGGGCTTTGGATACATTTCAAACCTTCAAATGATGGGCCTTCATTTCCTTAAACAACAGGGGTTTATACACTATTAGTCTACTAGTGTACCATTTTTGTCATGAATGAACTAATTACATGAGTTATTTTTTCTTTTTTTAAAAAAGAAAGATTAGGTTTCAAATGTCATATAGGCCCCTATATTAAAATGATCCATTTTTGTTGCTTTTTCTCTCCTGTAAAACAGCAAACATTCAACCAATATCTCACAATCACTTCCATTTCCTAATCTTTCTTCTTCAATTTTTTTCACCTCTTTCTCTTTGTTGTGGTCTCTTTCAAGTAACATTCTTTTTATTTTATTTTGGTTGTACTATTATCTAGTGTTTTTACAAAAGATTTAAATTTTATTATCCTATCCATTTTGGTACACGACACAAAAATGGTACATTTGACTATGTGAGATTGCCTTATTTGTCTAAAATATATATTTGATTTAAATATTAAAATATACGAAGTATGATTAAATATATCATAAAATATGTTGGAAAAGCACAAATTATTATATCATTTAAATATATACGAGGTATGATTATATATATTATAAAATATCTCCTATTATCTATAAATATATATAATGACACGAGTAGTGACATCTAAATTACATATATATTGAAAACATTTAATACATCAAATAAAGAAAAGTATATAAAAACACTTAAACTACATTAATAATATATATATTGCAATTGTAATATAGTGAAAATACGAGTTTTTCAAAAATATAACAAAGCGGCAAAATATTTACACGATACGGAACTATTTCGAAAAAGGAAAAAGTTCACCATGGAAAATATAAAAAATGTTCCACGATTAATTGACATCCAATGCGTTCTTTCGCACACGATCATTTAGATTTGATCATTTAGATTTAGCTATCCAAATCTAAACGATTTTTTTTCAAGATTTTTTGGTACATCGTTTAGATTTGACTGTTTAAATTTGGGTAGCCAAATCTAAATTAATTTTTTGGCTCATGATCATTTATATTTTGAACACGATCGTTTATATTTGGTATACGATCGTATATTTGGAACATGATCGTTTAAATTTGGCTACCCAAATCTAAACGATATTTTAAAGATTATTTGTACACAATCTTTCAAATTTGGCTATTTTTTGTTCCTTTAGATTTGGCTAGCCAATATTCCAACGATTTTTTTTTCACTCATATTTGGAACAACCAAATAACAGTTTGAATTTTTTTAAAAAAAAATAGATCTTTTATATTTGGTATACTATATTGAACCAAATAACAGTTTAAAAAAAAAAAGAGAATAAAAACGGTAGAAGAAGAAGAGAAAAAGACGATAAAAAGAAAAAAAATCGCAGAAAGGGAAGAAAAACTTTGAAAAGAAATGACAAATCTAAAAAAATTGACGAGTTTGGGTCTTTTTCATTTTGTTACATACGTCATCATATTTTATCTATTTGTTATATCTTTGAAAATTAATGTATTAAATATATAAAGACAAAATCTAGCTTCGTCCAATTTAGTAAGACTTATGTGAAATATACTTTGTAATATTGTGAACATACAAATAAAATAAAATATCAAACAATATATATCCATTTGTAATACAGTTTAAAAGTGTAAGACCTAATGGATAGCTCAAAACATGTCCACTATTCCTTAATGAACTGATTGAATGAATAAAAAATGTGAAGAAATGATGGAGATGACAATTAGTTGAAAGCAAATCCAGGGCGGATGAAATTGGCAATTCTATGTTTCCCATAATTTACATACTGTAAACACACAGCAATGAAATTTTTAAACCTAACTATAGAAACAAATTCACGGACTATTGTAAATTATTGTTATTGTTATTATTATTATTATCAAACTAAAAAAATAAAAAAATAAAAAATAAAAAACCCACTGTAAACTGTCAATGAGGAAAAATAAAGAATACAAAGGGAATTTTTTTAGAAAAAGACAAATCCCCAAAAGAGGGAACATTCTAAAGAACAGGGGTCCAAGCCAAAAATAATACCTAGCAAATAATTACAAAAAAGATTCACATCCAAAAGAGAAATTAAATCGCGCAAGGGTCCAAAACATCATTAAAGATACATATATATTTTCTCACCTCAAATTCAGTCATGGTTATCGCTAATTTTTCCACCTCTTCTGGCAACCAAGGTTGCCTCCACCAATCTTCTATATGTTTATTACCAGTAAAATCAGTAGATAACTCACATTTTCTTTGATCAATTATTCTCCTCATGGCAAGATTACTAGACTTATTAGCCAATGCTGTTAAATCAGCTCCA
This sequence comes from Cucumis hystrix, assembly GCA_025688845.1. Taxonomy (NCBI): domain Eukaryota; kingdom Viridiplantae; phylum Streptophyta; class Magnoliopsida; order Cucurbitales; family Cucurbitaceae; genus Cucumis; species Cucumis hystrix. Next base: position 16,025,909 of record CM046886.1, on the reverse strand, counting down.
ACAAACCCTGCAGTTGCCCTAGCTATTTTCGAAAGATCAAGTGAACCTTCGAGTCTCAAGTTGCTGGTAAGAGCAGTGAGAATTTTACCCCTTGCATTTTCATCTGGTACACTTAACACGATCTCGATCAAAACGACCAGGCCTCCTTAATGCAAGATCAACAGCATCAGACCTATTGGTAGCACCAATTACAATAACATAGCCTGGTCTAACATTGGAATTATCATTCTTCGAACTTGCATCCTTAGAATCTACAAGCTTGTGGAACCCATCCATGCAAGTCATTAATTGTGTTACAATCCGTCTCTCCATTTCTCTTTGTAGGTTCTCTCTCTTTCCTGTAATTGCATCAATCTCATCAATAAAAACAATTGATATATGTGCAGTCCTAAAGGCTTTGGAAAAGAGCTCTCTAATATTTTCTCCCGATGCACCTAAAAGTTTCAGAAATAAAAATAAAAATAAATAAAGAATAGGAGGCATTTTTAAGAGAAAATTTTAAAAATAGCAAATTTTACCAAATATTTACAACCTATAGCAAATTCTATCATTGATAGTCATTAATATGCTATAGTGATAGCAGACTATCTATTGATAGAATCTAAAATTTTGCTATAGTTTGTAAATATTTTAATTTATTTTATTTATATGTAATTTAAGCAACTAAAAAAAAAAGATAAGAAGTATGTGTTTACTTTGAAAATTGTGAGCAGAGGTGTTTAGTTTGTAACTTGTAAGTAGAGCTTTCTAGATGGAACTAAACTTTTATTATAATATTTAAATTATTTCACACGAAATTACTTGTAAGTAGAGGTGTTTTATGGTAAGTAATTACCTCTCAAGACCAAGTTTTTTTATGGGCCAGATTTCTTTTGTCCTAAGATTTTGGTTTAGCTAACCATTTTTTTTAACTTTCAAAATGAACATTTAAAAAAAATAAAAAGCAAACTTTCAAGTTGATTTCAATTTAGTTTCTAAGTTTTTTTTTAATCTAAACTATGTCTCAATTTGGTCTTCATATTTCAATTTTTTTTTAATTTAGTCCTTAAATGAGTATTAATTAATTTTAAAAAAATTATTGTAAATGATAAAACTGTTAAAAATATTTACATAGTACATAAAAAAAATTTATTCTATCATTCTATTAGTTATCTGATATGAAATTTGCTATATTTTAAAATTATTTTGATTCATTTTGTTATATTTAAAACGTCTCTAATTTAAAAGATTTAAAGTTATAATTAATTAAATATTATGCTTTTTTAAATATTAAAGTTGATTTTAAAAATTCATTTAATTATTTTAAACTAATTAATAGTCTTTCACACAAGAATTAAAAGTGATTGTTTATTGAAAAAAAATCTAAGTTAAAAAAGATAAATCTTGAAATCTATTAAAATTTTTGAAACAATACTCAAAAGTTAAAAATGAAAAGTATAACATTTTAAAACATACTATCTGAATTTGAAATAAACTCAAAACTTGAGGGATAAAGTATAACATTTGATAAAGCAGCACCAGAAACTAAACTTAAGGAAAATAAATTCAATTTTCATTTAAAGTTTTAGCAAATTTTAAGTAAGAAATATTGTTATTTTAATTACATCTTTAATTTTTGAAAGTTTCATATTTGACTCTCCAAACTTGTTTCAAAACTTCTGTTAAGTTCATGGAAATAAAATTGTCTTAATTAGTCTTTGATTATATGTTTTGTTTATATGAACAAATCTAAACATATGCAAATTTGTGATAGGAAAAAATCGTACATAAAAGAAAAAATTTTGGAAGCATGAAATTAAAAGCAAAATTCAACATATATAGTTTACAATATGTGTCTTTATTTTCTTTCTATGTCTAGATTTGTTTACTAATACACACTAAAAAATGTTTGCAATAGTTGTTTGAAAACAGAAGTCAAACTTGAAATTTTGAAATATAAATTTTTCAAAATTCACGAATGTGATACCAAATCTCATACTACAAAAATATTTCTGACAGTTTAACCTGGACTAAGTTATAGCTTGAAAAAGTAATTCACAAATAGACATCAATATTAATTAGGAAGAGGAAAGCAATACACTCTATATTAATTAGAAAATGGAAAGCAATACGTTCAATTCAAACGTATACTAACCTATTTTGATAACATGTTAAATCACATATCAACTCAATCATTTAACCAAAGTTAAGGATTAACGGCCAACATCAACACAAGTTAACACTAGTTACGCAGACCCAGATCCTCAAAGAAACCTTACTTTTACCAATCAATTGCAAATCAAATGAAAAGAAAAAAAAAACAACATTAGTTCATGAAATTAAAATTCATTCAACATACAAATTCACGCGACTTTCTAAACCCTGTTTATTTCGATTCAAGAAGAATGACTAGAGAAACTGTGAGGAGAGAGCATACACAAAAAAATCATCTATTTTATTTCCTTCCATGAACAGCATATACAAGTGTACAACATTTATGTTCTTAAAGTTCATATAAACTTATTTTCAGTGAGGAGAAAAAAAAGTTGCCTGTAAATCCATTCTAAACATGTACATTAAGCAATGGAAATAAGTATGTGCCACACTTAGCTAGTAGGGACAATCACCATATTCCTAAATCTGTAAGCATAATAATGAGTAGTTGATTGCATATGTATTGACATTATTCACATACGAACTGTACAAATAACTGCAGTATCAAAATCCAGCAAGTGATTAAAAGGCGACCGGGTAGCAAGAGATCTCCACGTCTTCTTCTTGGGATTGTAGATTTGCATGTACATTGATCCTCCTTTCTTAGGATGACGTAGCCTACGAGCTTCGGCTGACTCTGTCTTTAGAAATGATATAACATACAATTCTCCATTTAATGCAACCAAGCCATATGATGAGTTGGAAGAAGTTTTCCTTGGTACTCTTGATTCTTCAACCCATCTATTTGATGCCATTTCATATCTAAAAACATTGTAGATTAAGATCAGAGAAGAACAAATGAGAAGAAGAAAACATTAAATGTTGTCTATATAACTTAAGTTTCAAGCAAATCATATATGGGATTTTCAATTTTGGTATCTAGTACGACCAGGTGAAGATCTATGGTATTGGTACATAAGAAACTACCAATAATATGAAGCTTTTTGAGATGAATCAAAAACAAAGACACGAGGACTTATAGCTAAAGTGAACAATATCATACCATTGTGCTTAGGTAAGCAATCATCGCCCCTAACCATGAGGTAAAAATGAGAACTAGAGTAGAGGAATACTTTTTACAGAAACCAGAAAAGATATCAAAAGAGAAACCATCCATAAGTTTTATATACTAAGAACTCGAACATAGACAAACTCCATATTTTCAAGATGTACGAATATGAGTAACATATAATTTTCTGCCTACCAACTTAACTTTTTTCGATCAATAAACCATGACAACATTTGGACTATAACTCGATCTACGAGCCAAAGCGACGAAATGGAGAAACCTTACAATATCTATGAAAATTTTCAGACAATTTTTGACCCTAATTAACCTCGGATATCAAATTAAGGAAATCTGAAACGAATTATTCCTCTGTTTGGCTTTCTTTTTCTTTTGCCACAACAAACCTGATGATTCCAAATAGTTAATGAGCCAACTCCAGATAAGTTCTTTCAACTAGACACCAACATACATAACATTAGAACATGTTTCCTCCACTTCCTTAAGGAGAGGCATCCGCCTTTCATTCCTAGAGTATCCCTTTGAAGAGATGGAAACCCTCAGCCAAATTTTCATTTCCAAAACCAGAGCTTCTTGGACCATGCAAACTAAAGGAACAAATAATTTAATGATCAACATTCATTTTTATGGGCTCATATGCTTCTAGTTTGCTAGTAGTTTTTGTCAGGCTACCAACCCCAAATATCAAATAAAACACACAAACAATAGCAAACAGAGACGGTACTCTAGTGTTCTTCATTTATATATAAATGGCAAAATATTCATAAGCTACGACATCAAGATAACAAGGAAAGTAAAACATAAAAGAAACATACCAGTCCCCTTTTACATCAATGCAGACCCCTGCCGGCTATAGTAGCCTACCCTCATAAAGATGACAAAAAGAAAACCTAGCTCTCTCTCCCTAGCAATCACTATTTAAAGTCTTTCCTAAAATTCTTTCTTGTGGGCCTACTCTGCACGAACTTTTACTCTAATCATTCCTCCTCATTAATATTAGGCCCTTTCTCACGTAAGTATGAATGATTGGGGGCCTTACAATACCCCTTGGTTTCAGATTCACCTTGTCCTCAAGGTGGAAGGTGCGGAACTGCTGGTTCATTTGGTAAACGGCTTCCTACGTAGCTTCAGTTTTCGGAAGATCTTTCCACTTTACCAACCATTCGTTGCCTCTGAGGTCCTTGTTCCAACAAACTCCTAGCACAGTTTCCGACCATAGTTGGAGCTCGAAATCTTCAGTCAATATGGGTTGTTGATGCTGAAACTTGATGATTTTCTAACTTGAGTTTGAGTTGAGAGATATGGAAGACATTGTGTATCACTGCTTCTGGAGGAAGTTGGAGTCTGTAGGTTACTTCACCTATTTCCTCAATTATCTTGTAAGGCCCATAGAACTTAGGAGCCAATTTCTCACCCCTCTTGCATGCTAAGGAACGTTGCCGGTAAAGTCTAAGTTTCAGATATACCTCATCTCCAACCTTGAATTTGAGCTCTCTTCTCCTCGTATCAGCCATTCTTTTCATCCTATTTTGGGCTATACTCAAATTCTTTTTCAAAGCATTCAGTGCCAAGTCCGTTTCCTTTAGCATACATTCCACCTCATCATTCGGTGTCTTTTTATTCCCATAGGATAGGATAGGATAGGATGGGGGGGGGGGGGGGGGGGTGGTCTTCCATACACTATCTGGAAGGGATTGCTTCTCGTGGAGCCATGGAAGGTGGTATTATACCACAATTCAGCCATGGAATGAATTTATCCCACTTATGGGGTTATTCATTGCAGAAACATCTCAAATAAGTTTCCAAACACTGGTTCACCCTTTCGGTCTGTCTGTCAGTTTGGGGGTTGTCTTCCATACACTATCTGGAAGGGATTGCTTCTCGTGGAGCCATGGAAGGTGGTATTAT